>BQNB010000005.1:160968-249882 GCA_026074375.1 Tanacetum coccineum | reverse complement strand
CGTATAAACTACAGGACCCACTCTAGCTAGAATCTTGAATGGCCCAATATAACGTGGACTTAACTTCCCGCACTTTCCAAAATGCATAGCGCCCTTCCATGGCGATACCTTAAGCAGTACCTTATCACCTACTTCAAATTCCAACGACTTAGCTCTCTTATCTGCATAACTCTTTTGGTGACTACGAGCAGCTAACAAACGGTTCTTAATCTGGATAATCTTCTCGGTCGTATCACGGATCAATTCCGGACCGATGAGTTAACTATCCCTAACCTCACTCCAGCATACAGGTGATCTACATTTTCTTCCGTGCAAAGCTTCATATGGTGCAGCTTTAATGCTCGCGTGATAACTATTGTTGTATGAGAACTCGACCAATGGCAAATGGCAATCCCAACTATTCCCAAAGTCAATCACACAGACACGTAGCATATCTTCCAATGTTTGTATTGTCCTTTCACTTTGACCATCCGTTTGAGGGTGGTAAGCAGTACTCATATCCAAATTTGTCCCTAATGCTTTATGAAGCGATCTCCAAAAATTTGATGTAAAATGGCTATCTCGATCCAAAATGATCGAAACAAGAACACCATGCATACTCACTATCTCCTTCAAATACAGTCGTGTGAGTTTCTCTATACTATTCATTTTCTTCATTGGTAGGAAATGAGTTGATTTGCTCAGTCGGTCGACAATAACCCAAATCGTATCATACCCACTCGGCGTTCTTGGCAGTCCACTAACAAAATCCATAGTAATCCTTTCCCACTTCCAAACTAGAATCTCAGGTTGTTGCAGCAATCCAGATGGTTTCTGATGCTCAGCTTTAACCTTCGCATAAGTCAGACACTTACTAACATATGTGGCGATATCAGCTTTCATATTTGGCCACTAGTAAAACAACTTCAAATCTTGATACATCTTGTTCGATCCCGGAGGATGGAATACTTAGACTTATGCGACTCATGCATAACCAAATCCCTTAATCTACCGAATCATGGTAACCAAACATGATTTCCAAAACAACGAGTTCCATCAGGGAGAAATTCGAATATCGGCTTAATCAATCTCTCCAAATTTTCTTTCCCTACATACTTCTTCTTCATTGCTTCCTTTTGAGCTTTATGAATTTGCTTCGGTAAATCATTGTGAACAGTCATCATCAAAGCTCGAACACGTAATGGCTTATCCCTTTCTTTTCTACTTAAGGCATCAGCCACAACATTCACTTTTCCAGGATGATACCAAATTTTACAATCATAGTCACTTAACAACTCAATCCGTCTCCGTTGTCTCAAGTTCAACTCTTTCTGATTCAAAATATATTATAGTCTCTTGTGATCGGTGAAAACCACACACTTCGTTCCATACAAATAATGTCTCCATAATCTAAGAGAGAAAACAACGGCTCATAATTCCAAATCATGAGTAATGTAATTCTCTTCATAGACTTTTAATTGTCTAGAAGCATACGCTATCACCTTCTCTCTTTGCATCAGCATGGCTCCATAACCCTTAAGAGATGCGTCACAGTACACCATGAAAACTTCTATTCCTTCAGGCAATGCTAAGATCGGTACACTACACAACTTCTGCTTTAATCTCTGAAAAGCTTCTTCTTTTTCTTTTCTCCACTCGTTTTTCTTATCTTTCTGAGTCAACTTATTCAGTGGCTTAGAAATCAAAGAAAAACTTTCAATAAACCTCCTATAATACCCAGCCAGCCTAAGAAATTGCCACGCCTTCGTTGGCGTCGTCGGTACAGCCCAACTCTTAATGGCTTCGATCTTGGCAGGATCAACATGAACACCACTACGATCAATCACATGACCTAGAAATTGTACTAAATATAGCCAAAAATCACACTATGAAAACTTGGCGTATAATCTCTCTTTCTTAAGCAGCTCTAAAATAATCTTCAAATGCTTCCCATGCTCTTTTCATCCTTGGAATAAACCAAAATATCATCGATGAACACTATGATGAACTTATCAAGATATGGATTGCATACTTGGTTCATCAAGTCCATAAACACAGCAGGCGCATTAGTCAATCCAAACGGCATTACTTGGAACTCAAAGTGACCATACCGAGTTCTAAATGTAGTAATCGGAATATCTTCTTCTTTAATGCGTAACTGGTGATATCCTGATCGTAGATCGATCTTAGAATACACACTAAAACCTTGCAGTTGGTCAAATAAATCATCAATTCTCAGAAGAGGATAACGATTCTTGACAGTCAACTTGTTCAACTCGCGATAATCTATACTCATACTAAAAGATCCATCTTTCTTCTTCACAAAGAAAACCGGTGCTCCCCACGGTGATGAACTCAGATGAATAAATCCTTTCTCTAGCAACTATTGCAGTTGTATCGACAACTCTTTCATCTCAGACGGTGCCAATCTATATTGTGCACGTGCAACAGGTGCATCCCCCGGTACTTGATCAATTCGAAACTCTACTTGCCTCGGCGGTGGTAGTCCTGGCAACTCTTCAGGAAACACCTCAGGAAAATCACGAATTACAGGCATGTCTTCCATTCGTTTCTCTTTTGACTTGTTTTCCGTCACATGTGCCAAAAACGAATGGCAACCTCGTTCGACGTACTTATAGGCCTTGATACACGATATGACCTTTAATCAAGACACACCCTTGTCGCTTTTGACTATCAACATCTTGTTCCCACATGGTATACGAATAACTTTCTTGCCATAGACGATCACGGTATCATGCTTGACAAGCCAATCCATACCAATTATGACGTCAAACGTACCAAGCTCAATTTGCATAAGATCGATTTCAAAAACATGCACTAAATTTAAAGTGCAACCTTTCAAAACAGTGTTCGTACTAACTACCCTTCTATCTGCTAACTCTACCTCATAACTAGCTCCTATTTTAACCGGATCGATATCAAGCATGGAACTAAATCTAGTATCCACAAAACTCCTATCAGAACCCGAATCGAATAAAACAAAAGCATAGCGATTATTGAGCAGAAACGTACCAGTAACCACATTCGGACCTTTCGGCTCAGCATCCTTAATATCATAAGCTCGGCCATAAACTTCTTCAACTTCCTCTTGCTAAACCTTCCTTGGGCATCGATTCCTAGTATGACCTTGCTCACCACAATCATAACAAGTCCAAGCAGGCTGAGCGTTAGCACCTGTGGCAACACTCTTCTCCTTACAATACCTTGCCTTATGCCTAACCTTTCTACACTTGTGGCACTTGATCGTGCACTGACCAACCTGGCGAGTAAATCATCGTTCACACAAAGGAAGCTTTCCATCAGTAGGAGTGGTAACCATGGCTCGCGCATTCCATTGCTTTTGGCTATTCTATAAAGTTTGACGAGAGTTGTCCTTTTGATTTCCCTTACCACTACTATTTCCACTTTGAAAGCTCTCTCATTTTCGCTTTTTTCCTTCTAAAATCCTTTCATCTCTAGCTTGCGACTTCTGCTCCATCAACTTATGAGCCATACACACAGCTTCGTTCAAATCAGCAGGCTTAGAATATGTTACTTCACCCTTGATATTATCAGTCAATCCCTAGATGTAAGCATCAACCTTTACTCTTTCAGGCTCTACCATTCTTGGACACATTAAAGCCAGTTCATTAAACCTCTGAGTATAAGCAACAACATCATATTCTTTGACCTTCAAGTTCCACAGTTCATGCTCCATTCTTTGAACTTCTTCTATCGGACAAAATTTCGTAGTCATCAGTTGCTTCATCTCAGTCCAAGGCATTTGGTTCACAGTCTCCAAACCCATGATTGCAACCTTAGTTTTCCACCAAGTCAAAGTTGGTCCTTCCAATGTAGCAGCAGCAAACTTCACCTTCTTACCCTCTGCACATTCATTGATCTTGAAAACACTCTTAGTTTTCTCAAACCATCTTCGCAATTCGATAGCTCTTTTAACACCATAGAAGACAGTAGGATTGCACTTCATAAACCCAGCAAAAATGCACTCACGAACAGCAGGTGCAATGTCTTAACCTCTAACTGGCCCAGATCCACTAGCATCATTTCTGACATTTGCTTGCCTTGCCCGCTCAGCAGCAATAGCGGCATCAACACTTTCCTTGATCATTCGATGAATAAGAGCTCTAGTCCTAGAGGGATCTCTCTCGACTCGTTCGTTCTGCAATAGAAAATAATACGCTAAAGTAGAAGGTTACCCGTTTTCACTGATATGTAAATTGTCTCAAGTTCGCCCGCCTACCCTTTAGTTTCATTTCTTTCAGTTTCTACCCTGTCTTTCTTAAATAAATAAATAGAATTTAATTTTTAGTTTTTAGTTTTAATAAAATTAGGGTTTGAGTTTAATTACACAAATTAGGGTTCAATTGGGTTTTTAAAATTGGGGCTTTTTGTTCCATAATTTTTCTGCACCTTTTTAGAATTTAAAAACCATTTTTCTATATTTTTCTCATTAAAGTTGTATTTTCTAGGAATTAAAATAGTTTTTAGATAATATCTTTTTCTTAGATAATTCATAAAAAATAGAAAAATAGTTGAAAAATTAAAATTCTTTTTGCATTAATTTTCATTTTAAATCTAGTATTTTTGAAAAATAAAAGAAAAATTTTAGTGTTAATTTTTAGAAAAAGTTTATTTTTGTTAATTCATTAAATCTTAGAAAAATCATAAAAAATTCAAAAATACATAAAAAATTCTAATTCTTTTTCCTAAAATTTTCATTTTAAATTTGTGATTTTTAGGTATAAAATTTGTTAAAAGTCGTGTTTTAGATTTTAAATTTCAGTTTTAGCTCGCGTTTATTACGTTTAGTGCATTTAAATTTCGTGCTATTCCATTATTTTTAGTTTGTGCTATTAAATTTTGTAGTGTAATCAATCAATTCAAAAGTCTTTTACTATTCTAAACTCGAATCCGAATTATTCCTAAATTCTCAATTCACGATTTCGTTGGGACACGACCCGAGGAAAAGTACTTCCCGGATAAAAATATACGAATTGTGTTTTCTCTTGTGAGATTTTTACCTTATATTTCTCTTGGTTGAGAAGTATTTTGGAAAGAATTCTTACGAGATTAATACTATATACGTATATAAATTTGACTTCAACCAATCATCTTCTTCTTCTTCTTGAGGATCTTATTCTTCCTTAAATTTATCATCTTCTTTCGGGTCCTCATCTTCATCCACTAAGACAGGCTCGGGAACAACAGGAACATCATTGTGTTGATTCGGCTAAACAACGGGTACATCATCTACATGATCAGGAGGAATTACGTTCACCAAGATAATCTAGAGAATATCATACAGTACTTACTTAATAGCGTATCACTCCTTATTATTAGAACATTATAATCAAAATAACAGTTCGCATCAAAGCGCAACAAATAAAAATTCACGATTCACGACATTTTCATTTAGTATATATCTCAATTATATTTCAAACATACATGATAATAGTTATCATATAATCACATGATATTCTATGCATACAACACATGCATAAATGCACCAATACATAATAATTTATGCATCCAACACATGCATAAATATATCCATACTTAACTAATTATACATATAACACATACGTAAATATACCTATACATAATAATCAAATAAATTTACCTTTCCTTTCTATAGGTAACCAATGGCAACGAGGAGTCTCAGCATACGTGTAGAAGCGTTGTAGTTTAGGTTTTCAAAAAGACTCGACCTAGTTCTCAATAACCTTAGGCTCTTGATACCGCTCTGTAACACCCCACCGAACGTACATTGGATTGCACAGAGGAATTAACATTTGGATTTTACTAAATAGCTCCATTTACCAAGATAATAAAAAATGACCCAAAAGAGACGTTTAACAAACATGTGTTCCATTATTAATCAGAATTAAAATGCGTTAGGTCCCCACAGAATCACAACCACCGTCTATTACAACATTTAAATCCATCACACGCACGACACCTCCACGCCATCGTTGCCATCATCCTTGGTTACCTGGGATAAAACATGTTTAAAACGTCAACAACAATGTTGAGTGAAATTCATAGAGTTTAAAATAATTAATAAGCAATAATCTTTAAACACATAATTAGTTCTTAGGAAAACAAAGCAACGAATGCAATGTATAGCAACTTATTTTCTTTCACGCAATAAGCTCATGACACCGAACGTTAACAGTACATATGGCATTTCATATGTTAGTGTGCCCCAAAACAAGGTATTATTGTCATATACCTACTACTTTCTAAATACAAAATGTCCGTTACAGGGTGCTCACCTTCGGATTCAGACCCCGGACAGGGTTGTCAAACCCAATAGATCTATTTAATGCATTAGCGTTCACCTCGCAAGGCAATTAACGGTTCATGAAATAAGGGACTTCGACAATAGCAACTTATGCGGAAACAATCTCGTAATCGGGTCCAGCATACCATAAAATCTTATGTGTTCGATTTTATAAAACAAACATGCATCCCCCTCGCGGGTTTTAAAAACATTTAAAACATTTAAATGCGAGGCTATGAACTCACCTTAAGCAAAAGATCCAAATCAATCAAGTCAATCAAGCGCAAGTAACTTCACGTCTTAACCGCGACCTATATAATACATATATAGCGGTACGTGACTAAAAGTATATTAAATCATACTTGCATATGTATATATATTACTATTACGTATATACACTTATATACTACAATCTCCAAGTGCGACGCAAAACAATTCACTTTGACGCACTTTAACAATATTACAACATTTTCCATAAAGTTTTCATTTTTAGAAAGTTACCGAAAGTAAGGATAATATAATCCGAACTTCATATTTCGTTACAATTTAACTTACATTACGAAACCTTTGCTCATTATAGACTTTATTCAAAAGTTTACGCAAGTTTGACTTTCAAAAGTCAAACTTCGTAGTTGACTTTTTACCACAAAATTACCCAAACTTGCGGTCGTAAAACGTTCGTTATTAAGAGTTACATGACGATCCACCTAGCGAGACAGAGCTTAAGGCGAACACTATCACTTAAAATTATCAAAAATAACTTTCAAAAATTTCTCGACTCGCTACGGTCAAGTCAAACTTTCTGGTCAAACATAGTCAACCCAAAACTCATGAAAACAACATTTTCGACATAATCCGACTATCAAAATACGCTTAACTAGTCTATATAATTATACAAAAACCATCAAACTTTAGTCAATAACAAAACCAACTTTTAATATTTTCCGCACTTGAATCATCTAGCAATAATCATATACATGCAATAACATCAAATTAATTGACACAAAAACATAACTAGAATACTCACAAAGCAATAACAAAACTCGATCTTGTTTCCCCCATTGTTGGACCGTACGAACGAGACCCCAACCAAACGAACCAAATCTTTTTCAATACAACCAATAGCTCAAACACTAATCTAGCAATGATAAACATACTCTTATACTCGAAATCTTCAAGAACGAATCAAAAATCTAACTTCTTTAAAACTTAATGCATGTGAGGTTTCTATAGTGGGATTTGTAGCTCTTGAAACAAGGATTAAGATGGTACGATTGGATTTAATTGCATGTCAGAAAATAAGCCGGAAATGGGGTTTTTGTGTGGTTACCGGTTCAAACAAGAAGAGAGGAGGAAGGAGGACAAATTTTTTCATAAAAGTGTTATATGTGTGAAGTTGGTGCCTATTTATAGAAAAGAACTTTGGCATTTTGGCAAAACTAGTCCCTCCATCCTTAATCTCTTTTAAAACTAATACAATGAATCTCTTTTATAAATAAAATCAGCCAAAGACTCGGGTCACACCACATTTATAAATATGTTAAATCCGTCCC
Organism: Tanacetum coccineum; assembly: GCA_026074375.1. Taxonomy (NCBI): domain Eukaryota; kingdom Viridiplantae; phylum Streptophyta; class Magnoliopsida; order Asterales; family Asteraceae; genus Tanacetum; species Tanacetum coccineum. The sequence goes on along the minus strand of BQNB010000005.1, from coordinate 242,046 downwards.
ACTAATTTTACTTTAAAACGTTTAATAAATCGTTAAACCTCGTAAAACACGACCTTTAAACACAGTTTTTACAAAAACTCGAGGAAACGTCTTAAAATACAAAAATAACATATTTACGCTCTCGGAGCAACAAAATAAATTTTTATGACTTTCTTAGACGCTAAAAACAAATAGAAACTCAATCACGAATTGAAATTACCCTATAAAAGGAAATTCTCATCAACCCTTATATAACATAAACAACTATAATTATTTACGTAGAAAAAATAATTATCTTAGCTCGGGATAAACATTGACCTGAAACTCAGATTGTTACACATGAATACCACTCAAGCACAACAGAAAGCCCTTGATGATGCTTTTGTTTCCTCGGCGGATCGTCTTGAGTTCGGAAAATGCAACATGAGACTCAAGACTGACATTAAGCCAAAAGAAGCTACATTTTAAGTGGTGTTGGATGCTCTCATTCTCACTCCATTCTACTATGCACTCCTGATCTCTGCAGATGTTCCTGCTATTTACATGCAATAATTTTAGGCTACCATCTTAGTTCACAGGCCATCCATCAGATTCACTATTAACATGAAGAAAGTCTCTCTTGATTTTGATATATTCAGAGACATTCTCCATTTTTGCCCAAAAATTCCAGGACAAGTGTTTGAAGACCTCTCACTAGAACACGACATTCTCTCTTTCATCAGAGATCTTGGGCACACTGGAGACATCACCTATCTCACTGATGTAAATGTTGACTACTTGCATCAACCATAGAGAGCATTTGCTACCGTCATCAACAAGTGCTTAAGTGGTAAAGAAACTAGAATGGACAAGATTCGTCTGTCCCGTGCTCAAATTCTCTAGGGTATGTTCCATAAGAAGAATATTGATTATGTGTATCTACTCTGGGAAGACTTACTGTTCCAGATTGAGTACAAAGATGCTAAGAAGACAAACAAGATGTCATATCCCAGATTCACAAAGATCATCATTGATTACTTCATGTCAAAGGATCAGTCGATTTCAAGGAGAAACAAGATGTTTTGGCACACTGATCGAGATGATACCATCTTTACTTCTATGAGATGTATCTCCAGACATGAAGATACTCATGTATATGGTACTATTCTCCCAAGGGAATTAACAAACCAAACAATGTTGGAATCCAATGCTTACCAGACATACTATGCTTTTGCTTTTAAAGAAAAGGCTCCGAAACCAAAGTACATTCGAAAGAAAGCCAATTCAGACACATATCCCAAGAAGAAGCATGTTCAAGCTGCTAAGGGTACCAGACTCAAGTCAAAAGCTAAGGTGGCTAAACCTGCCATGAAGAAGCAACCTGCAAAGAAGACAAAAGCCAAAGGTTTAGCTGTATTATCTAAGGTTGCATTAACTGAAGCTGAACAAATTAAGCTGGCTACCAAGAGAAGCAAGAAAGACTTTACGTATCATATGCAAGTGGCTCAGGTGATGGAGTTGACATGCAGTCAAAGGTTCCTGATGAGCAACAACAAAAGACTTCTGGCACAGATGAAGGAACTAGTACTATACTAGGGGTTCCCGATGTACCTTTATACAAATCTAAAAGTGATAAAGAGTCTTGGGGAGATAGTGAAGACGAAGATGATAATGATGATGATGGTGACAATGATGAGGATGGTGAGAGTAATGATCATGATGATGACAGTGATGATGAAAGAACGGATCTGACAGTGATGAGATTCTTGATCTGAATTTAACTAATGTAGATCAGACTGAACATGAAGAAGAAGATATTGATGACCGAGTTCGTACTCCTTTAGAATATGAACTCACTGATGAAGAAAAGCTTGATGATGAAGAAACAATCGATGATCAAGAAGATGATGAGGTTATAAAGGAGCTGTATGGAGATGTGAATGTGAATTTGGGAAATGATGATACTGAGATGACCGATGCTGATCAAGGAGCTTCAGAACAACAAAATGTTTCTCAAGAATCAGGATTTAAGCAAGAAGAAGAAGATGCTCATGTGACTCTTACTCCGGTCCTTGATATATAAAAGGCCGATAAACCTGTACAAAGCTCTCCTGTCTCCTCTGACTTTCCAAGCAAGCTTTTAAATCTTGAGAATCCATCTCCAACTGACAATGAGATTGCTTCATTGATGGAAACCTCAGCTTGTCATGCAACTGCAATTCCTGAATTAACATCCGACTTCACTACAACTACTCCTCCACCGACTCTGTTCTTCAATCATCTTCTACAGCAACAAACACCAACTTTCACAACAACAACTTCCATAAATCCAATAGTAACTTTGCCAAAAATTCTTAACTTTGCATTCGTATTCAAGTTTGATCAAAGGCTATTCGCATTAGAATCTGAAATGTTTGAGTTCAAGCAAATAAATCAATTTGCTAAAGCTGCCTCTTCAATTACGGGCATTGTTGATACGTACCTTGCTTCCAAGATGAAAGAAGCAGTGGATGTGGTTGTTCAACTGCAAACAAACAAGCTCAGAGAAGAAGCTCAAACCGAGAATCAAGAATTTCTCAATCAGGTAGACTCGATCATGAAGACAATAATCAAGGATCAAGTTAAAGCTCAAGTCTCCAAGATTATGCCAAAGATTAAGAAGTACGTAACAGAATCTCTGGGAGCTGAGGTGTTGGTTAGATCAATGAATCAACCTCAGAAGTCTTACGCAGTAGCAGCTTCACTGTTAGAATTCAAACTGAAGAAGATTCTTATTGACAAAATGGAGACCAATAAATCGATAGACAGATCAGAAAATCATAAGAATCTCTACAATGTATTGGTCGAATCGTACAATTCTAATAAAGACATCATTACCTCATATGGTGATGTTGTCATACTGAAAAGAGGACAAGATGATCAAGACAAGGGACCCCTCCGCTGGATCAGACCGAGGGACAAAAAGAAGGATATCTGGTAAAATGCTGAGTCCGCCAAAGATTCAAGGTCTGAGGAAAAGAAGTCTTCAAGCACCTCCAAAGACGCTTCCCAATCACAACATAAGTCTTTCGGCAAGTCTGTCCATGCAAAGGAGCCAAGTCATACTATTAAAGACTCATGCATTCAACAAGATCAAGAGTTCGTCATGGGAGATAATAATGAACAACCCGCTGACAAGGAGGTTACCAAAGCTGAATGGTTCAAGAAACCCGAGCGACCTCCAACTCCTGATCCTGATTGGAGTAAAAGACAACAAGTTGACTTTCGACCACCTCAGACCTAGATAAGTCAAGCTGCACGTGCTGAAGAACCTCCCACTTCATTTGATAAGTTCAATGATACTTCATTTGATTTCTCTGCATTTGTCTTGAATCGGCTTAAAATTCTAAATCTGACTCAATAAATTCTAGTTGGACCGGCATTCAACCTGCTCAAAGGCACTTGCAAGAGTATTATGGAATTAGAATGCCATCTTAAAGAATGTTCCAAAGCAACAACTGAACCACTTGACTGGCATAACCCTGAAAACAAACCGTATCCGTTCGATCTCCGAAAGCCTCTTCCGTTAATTCAAGATCATCGAGGACATTAAATTATCCCTAAGGATTACTTTATCAATAAAGATCTGGAATATCTGAAGGGTGGAGACTTAAGCAGACGTTACTCAACTTCAGTGACAAAAACAAAGGCTGATACTTATGAGCTCAAATGGATCGAAGACTTGGTTCACAAATTATGGAGTCCCGTGGTGGTGAAATATGATCAACATGCTTACTTGGGCACTTCACACCGGGGTCCCAAATGCCAAAGCTTCTACGAATATGCAAATAACTTGACTTCGTCTAAAGATGTTTACTCCAGAAGAAGAATCATTGCAGTTACCAGACTTACAATCATGAAGAAGTATGACTACGGTCCCCTGGAAGAGATTGAAGTTCGTCAAGATGATCAGCAGCTATATACGTTTAAAGAAGGTGATTTCAAAAGACTACATCTACAAGACATTGAAGACATGTTACTTTTACTCGTTCAACAAAAGCTGACCAATCTCACAATCGACGAACGGTATGATTTGAATGTGGCATTACGTATGCTCACAAGACGGATTGTCATTCAAAGGCGGGTGAAAGATCTTCAATTAGGTCTCGAAAGTTACCAAAAGAAGCTCAACCTCACTAAACCCGACACATACAGACCAAATCTCAGGAACAAAACCTCATACACTTCATACTCAGACCCTCATGGAATAATATATGTGGATCAGTTCAAGAGGAAGAGATTGATGCGTACTGATGAACTCCACAAGTTCAGTGATGGCAAGCTCGATGATGTTCGGACTGTTCTTCAAGACATTGCTGCTGGAATAAGAATGAAATATCTGCCAATGAGGAAATGGAGTAACTTAGACAAGAAAAGGGCTCGGATTATGGTTCAGGATATAGACAAGCAGCTTTATCAGAGGAGGTTGATGCGGAATCTAGAGATGTTCGTTGGTGGAAGGATATATGAGAAAGATCTCAGGCTTCTAGAAAGGACAATATGACTTCGTCATATTCTGTCTCAACACATTTCAGGTCAATTTCTCGTATAAAATAAATCTTGTGAAAATGTATATAAGTAGTGTAGACTATAATTAGGTATATATTATGTTTGAGTACGAATTTTCAAGAATTTCTTAGTAAATTCAATTTTTTTTAAAATTAACGTACTCAAACACCATATAATTACCTCAAAAATTGAGGGGAGCATTAATATGTTCCTATTGCGGCTTGTTAATAATTGGACATTCTTTCTCCCCGAAAGTAGTTATATTGGAATAAATTGATATCCAAAATATCAAAGACTTAATATTTTTTGATAAGTGGAGAAAAAGTTATTAAAAATGGCTAATAATGTGAATTTTGAGATCTCAAGTTTACACTATCCCACATATGTGCTAAACTCTTTCGATTAATCAATCACATATGAAGGGAGCAAATGTTACTGATTGCTAAAAAGAAAATGTGAAAAAAAAAAAAAAAAGAAATACCAAAGACTGACCATTAAATTACTGCATTGAGAAATAAGGTGTTAACTTACTAATTCATATCCGATGAACCAGCCAGAACCGAGGGATCTACCCAGGGATATTCTACTAGATAGTGTAGTAGTCCTTAGGTATGAAAAAAGGAGTAAAAGTGAGAATAAGGGAAAAGTGCCGACTAAGATGGAGCTAGTACTGGAACAAACCCAACAAGGTACTAGTTATGAAGTCTCGGTAAGCGCTAAAGGGGTTGAAGAATTAAAAAGAAAAGTTAAGATAAAGGGTGAAAAGAAAGAATCCCTCCTTACACTTAGGCAGAAACCGGGTCAATACATCTGCTGTCGAGAATCACAAAGATGATTGCTGACATTGAAGTTTGACATCATGGACCCAGTAATGCAATGCACAACCCTCCTTAGCCACTCAGAATATCTCAAAAGATTTTTGTTTCATTTCTCACAGAGATTACACGCATTTATATCAACTTTCTCACTCCGAGTTAGTTGGTATTAAAACCAAAGTGCACTATTGAGTCTAGATCCAAAAGAGATCATCCATAAATCTCATTAGGACACTTGTCAAAATTATGCTTGCTAAGTCACACATTGTGAATAACAAAAAATATATAAAGAGTCCTACGTATTATCCTTGGGATTTTTCCAGAACATCCGAGTGATACTTAAGTATTCACAGTGAAGATGGAAATCCTGCTTGAGCCAACATCAAACAAGCTCATGGTAGGTGACGTACGATCTAAACGAATCATGCATGTGAGCAACAGAAGAAACGAGGGTGCTATTCTATATTAATCAAACTGTTCCATGAAATAAATTGACGATTATGACATTTTTGAAATTCTTTAAAACTCTCGATGTGACGTAAAAACACTATTAACAAGTGACACATCGAATGATTTTCAAATCATTTTATTTCAATCGGTGATATAGTAACATCACTAGTTCACTCATACCGTTGTTGTCTGCTTTGAGACGGTTCTGGTGAATGAAACGGCTAGTACAAACTGCGAAACCCTATTTTTCATGAAGATCTTTTGAATTTCTATCTGATCACAGCGTATTTATACTGATCAACCGGGAACCAGTGGTTATGCAACGTATTAGACCGAAGTGACAAAGACACTATGCATCTATCTATTGATTAATATCACTAACCCAAAACCGCAGTATTACACCCCACCGATATTGCAGCATCTAGATAGACGAGTCAGATTCACAACCGCATTCTCATACTCGACCGACATTCAAAAAGACATCCTGAAAGCTCAATTACATGTTTCAAGACTTCTGCTACTCTGATACCATACGTCACTACTACACAAAGTCTCATAAACATCCCCTAATAGAAACCGGTTCTATAATAACCAGTCCCTATAGTAAGAAGTAACTAGAAAGACACCGGTATTAATAAAAAAACCAGTCTCTATAATATAAAAAAAAGACTGGTTCTTTTGAAGAGACCCGATTTTAAAACATATGCAAAGACACTGGTTTTCTTAAGAAACCGTTTTATTTATTTCACATCCTAGACACTGGGTTCTTTTTAAGAAAACCGTTCTTAATGACCCATTTACAAAGAAATACTTAACTGGTCCACACCTAAAAATTCTCATAATGGAATTTATATAATGTGACTTTTGAGATTTTAGACAATTGTTACTAAATAATGGACTTGAAGTGTAGAGACCTGAACTGGCTTGACCCTACTGTTTGACCCGCCCTATTTGGCATGAATATAACTAAACCCGATTGAAATAGGGTTCGGTTCGCGTTTGACCTGAACCCGACCAACCAACCCTATTAACATCCCTACCCACAACGACTCCATTCACGGGCGTATCTTATTTCGGAGAAATAGTTGTTTACTTAAGTAAAAGCTAAAACACATCATAAATGTTTACAGAAAAATAAACTAAAACCACGATAATTGCTCAAGAAAACCTAGAGATAACATATTTTGTGTAAGACCCGTTCATTCTAGCAAACCAAGCCACCCAAGTATTTTTCGTTGAGGACTTAAAGACAAGAGATGGCAAATTGGTATGATGTCAAACGAATATAAGTGTGTGATTAAGATGTTGTGGAAGAGGACCGACAATAACAGCTTGACAGCGTACCTCCATTTTCTAGTGGCATCCATCTTTAGATGAAAATTCCTGATGATATTGGATTACTAGAGATCGATCAACAATAAGGACACAAAGAATGACGAGTCAGGTAATAAATTAAATTTACCGCAAGTTATAACTCAATTTTAACTAATGATACTTTTACTATAATAGATACCAACTAATGCTTTTTACCAATTTTATTTTTTCAGGCGCACAACCAAAAGAAATATGCCAAATAAAATAAAATAAATATCATAGGCTAATAAAATAATTTAATTTTCTCTACCTAACTAAATAAATGATACTGAGTACTTATTTATATTTACTAGAAATAACACGGCATATAACTAACAAAATAAAACCTTTATTGCCTGTTCTTCCCCAAAATTCCCCCTAATTTTTACCCCAATTGAACCATAACCGCCCCACGATCATCCACTCACTCTCAAAACCTTCGCCAATCAACCCTAACCACCACGCCCACTTGATATATGAAGTTGTTTGAAAAATATTATGAACCACATCATTTTTTGGTCATACGAATCCCAAACCACCATCCACCTCTGCCATTACAACCAAGCTCAATTTGGGCCATTCATCTGAGTTTGAGCACATCAAATGGTATTTTTTTTCTTCTTACTTTAATTTTGATATGCAATTGTTGTTTCTTTTTAGGTTAATTTCTGAAAATAATCGTTGGTAAATTGTATTAGGTGTATTTAGGTTATCAAATAATGTTTTGATGCATAAATTGTCATTTGTTGCATATTGTTTAGTATAAGACAGACTTCAAAATTTTATTGTTATAATAAAACTATATGTAACAATGTTTGCTTTTAAACGATTTCAAGTAATTGAAAACTTGTAAATAATCGCTTAACTGTTGCAAGACTAATTGGATTCGACTTGCATAAGTCACGTTTTGATACCTCAAAAATCACACAAGTCCTGAGTAAACAAGATGTTCTTTGTTTCCTACACACTGGTCTCATAGTCTCATCTGCTTATAAGTGTAAGACAGTAAGAACCAATTACTATGATTTGTTAAACACATATTTTTGTGGAAACCAGAGGATAAAACTACATTAACACTAGACACATAGAGAAACAATAGTTTGGACAGTGAATCAATTATTTAAGAGGCTTGTATTTGGCAGGTTATGGATCATTGTTTACTTGTGATTCTAGCTCGTTGTTTTTTGTATTACTATTTTTCTGATAAAATTATTTGTAATTAACAGGGTATATCAGATGAAAGTGTTAGCAAACGAAGTGCTTATAATATATTGACATCTGGAGTCACTAGTATCACTCGTAAGGTTAGTTCATTTGAAGTTTTCTACACATACACAATATCTAAAGACCAATATAACACCAAAACTCAAAATTTCCATGTTTGACAATTTTGAAAAAGAAACAGTTTGATTTTTGGATCCTGGATTATGCAGGTGTATCAAGATAATGGATGGGGGTTTGCAGCATGTAATAGTGTCAAATGCTATGGTCAAAAAAACTTAAATCTATATGCACATCAAGGTACCATGTAGAAATGTCTTGACCAAATTGAAAAGTTTGACTCAACCATGACTTCTGACAACGAGATTAATTATAGACTTCTATTTTTAATTTGTTTAGCTTTACAGAAGAACTTAAAATAAAGATCCCTTTTGGCCATACTCAAGTTCTTTAGAACTCTAATGGTTACCCAAGTATACGACTGACTTGATTAGTTAGTCTTTCGCTAGTGCTTACAACCTCGTAAACTCATTAAAGGACTTGTTATTATTAAAGTTAGTTTTTCATAATAAATGATACCTTTAACTGTTAATGTTTCAAAGAGTTTTAACTTTTTAAAAAAAATATAAAAATTTAATGTTACATAGTGATTTGCGGCTCAAACCTAAACTGCCCTCGTTTTACCCTAAAAATGTTTTCCCTCAACCCGCATGTCTTGTAATCTCTACTTGTTGTGTTAAAGCTTTCATCTGGATACTATATTTGAGCCCTTAGATATTTTTATAAAAACTATTTTCAAAATTATTATGCTACTTGTCATGGTTTCTATTATTGACAGTTGAAAAATATGCAGCTTGTTTGGAATTGTTGGGGTAACTGATAAGTGCTTAGAAGCCCTCTCGAAATCCTGCTCAAACACAATTACAACACTTGATGTGAATGGATGTATTGGCATCAAGGTAAGTGAAATTTTGATTAAGCATATAGTTTAAGGATAGTAGAATACAGTATTAAATTGTTGATTTGAGGAAAAGAACGATAGTTTTTAAGTAGAACCTTCGAGAAAAAGGAAAAGCTATACTTATCTAATATCCCAAATGCAAAGTATTACAATTTTCATGAGGCGGGGTAGAAAAAGTATTAATTAGCACAAGTGACCTTAAAAGTAAAAATGTCTCTCTTATTTACACTTCAGTATTTTATTAGAGTTTGACCTTAAAAAGCTGTAGTATTCATTAATGTCATATCCTTGCAGAAAAGTAGTCGTGAAGAACTTCTTCAGCTATTCCCATATGTACGATGCTTCAAGGTTCACAATTAGTATATATGATATCCTCAAATCTAATATCCTCAAGGTAAAGCTTAAAAACCTCATAAAGTTTGTTACTTGATAAATATTTTATATATTATATTCTCATGACAATCGCAAAAGATTTTTCCGCCCAGTTTCTTGTCGGCTTCATCTGGAACCGACATTGGAGTGTAGTTTACTTAAACTGGTGTCACATGGTTCCGACTAACGCTCCAATGATCACCACCATGATTGTAATAATTGACTCTGTCAGTACCATTGATTAAGAAATCCTTTTCTGAGGTCTTAATTCAAAAAGTGCGTATAAAACCTTGTCCAATATATAACCCTTATTCGATCAACCCTTACTGTAATAATTTTTAACTCATTAGTTAGTTATACACTTTAGAAAAAGGACCTAAGGTATATCAGGCGAGAATCTTACCCAACCCATACAAATTACTCATTTTGCCCGAATAGTGTATGAGGACCAACTGGCATATTTGTTAATGGAAAAATTGTCACCCTTTGATAATTATAGATGGAAAAAATGTTTTTCGGATCTGAAATATTTACGGCAAAGGGTTTAATTAGAGGAACTATGCAGTGAGGGTTTCACTTATACCCAAAAAACAACCAAGATAATATCCTTAATATGGGGTAGGGAAAAATATAAATGGCTAGAGCCTATAAGACCTTATCTACCAAGGATAAATGACTTTAAGCATATAATCCACAGTAAAGATGGAAATCCTGCTTGAGCCAACATCAAACAAGCTCATGGTAGGTGACTTGTGCGATTCTATACGAATCAAGCTTGTGACAACTGGAAAGAAATGATGGTGCGATTCTTTTTGAATCAAACTTGTTCCAAGAAATGAATTGATGATTGATGAATTTTGAAATTCTTAAAACTCTCGATGTGACACAAAAACACTTTAGCAAGTGACACGTCGATTGATTTTAAAATAAATTTTTATTTCAATCGGTGAGATAGTAACTTACTGGTTCACTCATACCGTGTTGTTTGCTTTGAGTCGTTCCGGTAATGAGAACGGCTAGTACAACTACGAAACCATGTCAAGAAGATTCTTCGGAATTCTATCTGATCACATGCAGTATTTATACTGATCAACGGGGAACCGTGGTTATTGCAACCGTATTCGACGAAGTGACAAAGACACTTTCGTCCATATCTGTTGATTATTACTAATCTTAATCTGTAGGTTTTCCCGATGATGGCAACAGCTAGACGAGGATGAGTCAGATTTATACACGCACGCTCTTACTCGACCGACATTCATAACGACATCATGAAAGCTCAAGTACATGTTTCAAGACTTCTGCTACTCTGATACCATACATCTTTCTTGAAGAGACGTGGTGTTAAGTTGATACCGTAAGTCCGCCATAAAGTGACAAAGTGTTAAAGATTAAAGAATTTCAAGAAAGATAGCTACACACACTTTCAATTTCAAGAACAGTATGAGCATGTCTGTCCGAAGGTCACAAGTGCACAAGATGGAAAAGATCACAAGATGTTGATAAAGGAGATTGTATTTGGCTGATGATTTCTAAGTGCTCAAGATCATATTTATATCAAGTCAAAGATGCAAGTCAAAGCCTAAAGTCAATGATCACTACAACATATCACAAGCTAATGATTGAAGTTAAAGACTACGAGCTCAAGACTAAAGTCAAAGCATAGTATGCTAGGTTTAAGTTTTTATAAATTAGAGTGACCTCCCTTAGGGGGAGATTGTTAGAAACACAAAAAGTATCAGTCACTACCAATATAGTTAGTCATAGCTCGTAGAGTAATCCAATGTAATGTTAGTAAGCTAACCGAGCAAAAGACATAAGGAAATCCCATTACTTAAGCCCATGGCCGGTTAGCTATGATGTATAAATACCCTCTCCACACATGGAGATGGTGTTGGTTGGTTGGTTCTTTCACACATAATCTAATCTCTATTTCTTTCTTACTTTCTCTTACTAGAACCTTTCTCCCATCCACTTTCTCTCTCTAGAATTTTTTCATAGTTATTTGGTGTTATAGATTGCTAGCATATTCTACAATTATTATTATTATTATTATTATTATTATTATTATTATTGTGTACGAAACACACCGATGATACGTCACCATTTCCTTCGGAACAATGTCCAAAAGGAAACATCTCCATCAAAATAGTTGCATCTGAAGATAACATCGCCGTCATTCTTTCTTTACCCCTCAAGCGTGAATCGCTAAATTATCTTTGACAAGGTTTAGGAATGATGGAACACATTCCATAAATAGTTTTCATCTTTTCTTCTAGTTTCGATTCTAGTATGTGCTCCATTTCGTGTCGTGACAACTTAACTACTTCATCCAAAGTACTTTAAGTATTTTTAATTAGCAAAATGCAAATTAAAATGTCGCTATTTTCGAAAAATTCATCAATTTCCCCAAACATCCCTCCTGTTGGCGGTCCGGCGGCCCCCAGATATATCTGGGACCGCCGGCAGCAGCTTGTAATACCATTCATTTTTTTTAATTCCATAACCTGACACTTCCTCTCTTCTGCTACGAGTTGACGTCTACTCCACACCCAAACCTATACCCAATATCTCTCTATAGATCAATGGGTCATCCTTATATCCCAACGCTCATAAGCATCATTGCTTATGTTTTTAAGAGTCAAGTGAATTTCATAATGAAATGCGTCTATCAAACACATTCCTTACAATCGATAGACTTACAATCCATCACTTCATAATAAATCCCCTCACATACAAACCTTGGTCCTCACATCTCGCATACGTCTTGTCTCAAATTCATAGACGATTCTTCTCACTCCTAAACGTTTCTTCTCTCTTCTAGTAGTCGTTTCACTTCTGATAGTTTTTCTACTTCTAAAAGTTTCTTCTCACTTCTAAACGTTCCTTTTTACTTCTAATGAGTCTCCTCATCTCTAACGTTTCTTCTCACTTCTATACGTTTCTTCTCTCTTCTAATAGTCTTGTTACTATTAGAATTCCTCCTATATCCCTTGACAACTTAATTATTTCATCCGAAATATTTAAGTAATTTGCGAAATGCAAATGTCACTCCTTCGCAAAACTTTCCACTTTCTAGAAAGTGAAGAACATAAAGAAGATATTAAATCTTCAAGTGTTATTGAGTCACCACATTGTTGAGTCTCTCATTATTATTCCACCATGAAAGAACTACCACCTCATTTCACATCCCACTTTGTTCCTCAACATTGTCAACCAACAAAACACCAAACAAACCTTTAAATTCCCAATCATCCACCTTTGTCTCGATAGGATCATATGCACATCAATTGTTAGTGCAAATGATATATCAATCTTTTCTATCAACCTCTCGTCAACACGTTCCTTCTTTAGTATCGCTCATCCTTTCCCACTTTTCGGCTCTATGGAATCATTTTCATTCACATCCAAGAGCACATCGTCTCCATCCTCGTCTTATTTTTCTTTTTATTCTTTTAAAGTATATATATATATATATATATATATATATATTGACATATTTTGCCAAGATATTAAGTGTCATTCGTCTACTTTTAAAAGGTCATTCTCATAATATTTTTGTGTCAATCAATAAACGAATCCCATTCTCGTTTATTAAAAGTCGGTCTAATCTTTCTCCGTAAACATACGTCTCGATTCTTTTTATTTCATCATTTAGGTTGTTTTTAAAATAATGATTACTTGTGTCTAGTTTCTACTTCTCTTTCAAAGTGTCATACTTTAGAATAATAAAACCTAGAAGTGCATGTCTAGTTCCCCGCTAATGTTTTGCTATATGTATATGTGCACTTGTCTACTAACTTTGTTTTGTAGCACAACAATATCTTGATTCCTTGGTTCCCCAAACAAGGGGGAGCATACACCGAGGGGGAGCACTTGCAAGCGCTCTACTCATTTAAATTGCATCGAACTTCTTGAGCATCGATGGTAATTTATTTGATCCATGGATCCGTTAGAGTCAATATACAAGGAATGATATTATCATGGGGACGCAATGAGCAAGGGGGAGCTAGGAGATATGTGGGTAAATAGCATGGAGTTGGTTAAACCATGATGATAGAAGACTTCACTAGGATGATGCAAGCTCACCTTTATAGGGATATAGGATCAGGGTTTGTCAAATATAATGAAGGGCTCATTTGTACTCCAAATACTTCATCTTTTCCACTTTAAAATCACCCTCAACCTTAAGGTCCTCTTCTCATACCTTTAAGTTATATACTTGAAGTACATATCTTCTTTTCAAGCCTTCTTCTCATTTCTCATAACCTCGTCTAAATTATCCAAGAAACACAAAATCACCTCAACCTTATTTCTTATGTTGTGTTCTCATTCCCCCAACCAATATACTTGGATCACCTACCTTTTCCTCATTCCTTCAACCTATACACTCGAAGTGCCTACCCTCTTATCTTGCCTACTTCTCACCTCTCATGACCTTTTCTAAACTATCCAAAGAACACACAATCACCTTCACCTTTATTTCTAAAATCTTCTCCTCATACCTCAAACCTATATACTCGGAGCACCTATCCTCTTCTCATTCCTCCAACATATATACCAGGAGTACGTACCCTCTTCTCATGTCTTCTTCTCAAACCTCCAACCTATATGCTCCAACCATGATCCACACTATACCTTTTTGCTTCGATAAAAGGGGGGAGAAGGGAGTGTAAACGAGTAACTTTTAAACTTTACTATGTGTTATAGTTTACATAGTTTGTCATCATCAAAAAGGGGGAGATTGTTAGTGCAAATATTACGATATTTAATCTATATGATCTCTTTATGTTGGTATGACAAACATGTAACTTTGTAAAGCGTACGTAAAGTACGAAAGTTACTCATAAATTACAAATTAACAATGCTACTCGGCATCCCATCGTCTCGACGACACAAGTATGCATCAAGATGAACCTTGGTTTTACACCCAACTGTAAATCACAGTAAGGTATGTACAAACAAATCATTTAAACATATTATATCAAGATAATAATTTTTCTTATTAATTTATCACATTTCCTACAAAACTAAATTTTACAAAATACACAAAATTGTTTTTGCTAAAATAAAAACAAAAATTAATGTTTTATTTGAAATTTAAATTTTGAATTCAGTTTTCCCCCCAAAACTGAATACAGCTCAGCCAGATAAACCTTCCTCACAGGCCCCCTTAATTATCCGGCGGCCCCCTAATATATCTGGGACCGCCGTTTCCTGACAGGCTGTTTTTCAGCTCCTATAAATAGTGGGTCACCTCCAACTATTTTCATAACCCTTTTGCACGATTTTCTTTCAGTTCTTTCTCTCTCTAGATCTCACTAAATCTCTCTAAATCTTTGATCATTCAACTTGGTTAATCTTGTTTAAATGTGATCAAATCTTCTATCCTTTCCTCCTTTCCTCAAGTGCAAGAGAAGAACTTCGGTCATCTTCAAGATCCGAAGTTATGTAGTCTAGTTAGTCCATTTGTAACATTTGTTACATATAGATCGAGTCCATGTCTTCCAATCTTTAGTAGTGTGTAGATCCAAATGATGTATATATTTGGATGGGTTGATTGTGGGTTGGTTAGTATTTTAGGCATTAAAATACATTGGTGAAGTGGTAGATTGGTTCTAGCTAAGATTAGGACTCGACATCTAGCTTAGTGTCGGAAAATAATGTAAGTGACGCGGTTTATGTGTTTAGGCCATAAAACACAAGGTTTGTTATGTTGGGCCATAAAACATAACGGGTTTGGTTGTACCCGAAGAAGAACTCGACATCTAGCTTAGTGTCGGAAAATAATGTAAGCATTGGTATAAGATTTTCTCCACCGAAAGGGAGCTTGTTGATTAGTGAAGTAACTCTCGAGTTGGATACTCAGGGAGTGTAGTAGGGCGAAGAGGAGCTTTGTGACCGAACCACTATAAATCATCGTGTCTAGTTTTCATTTTCTTTTACCTTTCTCTTTACTTATATCTTTACATATATCGCTTTACTTTTACATTTGCATTGTGCTTATAATTGTGTGAATTGTTGCGTATGTTGTGTTAGTAATGGTTGTGTAGCTCTTTGTAGTAAACATTGTGAGTGTGAATATATTGGTAAAATATGCGCTAGTTATTGTAAATCCATTATTAACACTTCTCATATTGCGTCAAACTTGATTGGTGATTTGATACAAATAATCTAGTTTGAAAAACCTCTTCTGGAGGTGGTCCCTATAAAACTGGTAGCCCCCTGATGTACTAGGCGGCCCCTATATATTTATGGGATCGCTGGCATAGAGTGATGTAATGTTTTGATCTAAAGTTTTTAAGGGAAAACATATTCACTCCCCCCCCCCCTTACGGTTTCCACACATTATATACATGGTGTGTTGTGATTTGTCATTTTGAATTTGTTTCATTTTATATAAGTGTGTATGTACAAATGGAGAGCTCCATGACCTGTGAGTACCTGTCCCTGATACAGACCTTCTTCTACATTCACACTTATGGCGGAGAATTTGCGCAGGACGAGGCTCAGGTTTAATATGTAAGTATTGTTTCAAAACACGCACTTTAAAGATTTGTCGAGACATAATGTAGTAACCCGACTAATATATTAACTACCTCTTTTTTTGTCACTACATAGGAGGAGATGCTGAGGTTGAGGGATCTATGCGCCAATACGCCAACGGGTGTGCCATACACTAAGGACCAGATAATGGCCATGGTTTGAATGGGCAAGCATCGGGGGGCACATTCTTAGGGTTGGTAGGTTCTAGCCGGACAGGACAGGGATGGCATCTCTATCGATGAGCCTCGAAGTAAGTACACTGACGCCGAGATCGATGAGATAAAAGAAGAGGCTAAGCGGTAAAGGCGGGAGCTTGAGTTGCTGAGGAGGGTATTCAGGAGTGACAACTGGTTTTCTCAGATGCTTATGCAGCTTGAGTCATAGCCAGAGATCAGCGAGGGCCGCAGGAGTGAGAGCGGCGGGGGTGGGGATGATGAGCTGTGCGGGGATGATGACGCCAACAGGGATGGGGACACCAACGGGGATGAGGAGATTTAGGACATTTTATATATGGGTACGTATATTCTATATTGTGTCTTGAAATATATTTTGGCGACCCGTATATAGTTATTGTACATTTATAACATGTTATCTAAACATTTGTTGACTTGTATCATGCGGATATTGCAAGTTTTGTGGCAAGGCAACCCGTTTTGTAGACGTTATAATGTTTTGGTTTTTGTCGTGTTTAGCATATTTATATACAAGTCATTGATCCGTTATATTGTTTTGTGGTTGTGTAGAAGTTGTAATGTATTTGGGTCATGTATAGCGTGTTTTGTTGTTGTTGTTATACATGTTTAAAATTTGGTAGATTTTTTCTAGAAAATTTTTTGGAAAAAATCTGGAAAACGCCTGTTGTGCAGGCTGCTGCGAAGCAGCTGTCATTTGGTAGCCAGCGACATGTCGCCGGGGAAAGTGGCACATGTCACCGGGGATTCTCAGACCATAGTTGACTGAGTCAACTATGGGAATAGTTTGCCCGGCGACCTGTCGCTGGGGATTCTTATGGGGAAAATTAATTAATTTAATTAGTTAATTAATTTATTAATTATATAAACTATCCTCGACGACATGTCGCAAGGTAAAACAATTTATGATCCAACGTTTTTGTTGACTAAAAACGATGTGGGCCCAGTGTTGTCGCTAGAGAAATTAGCTGGGGATTCAATCCCCGTCATGGCTTCTCCGACGTAGTCTTCCCGGCGACATGTCCCCGGCGAAGGTACCAAAATGTCACCGGAGAACCCAACAATTGTTGTAGTGTGAACCGACGGTTTTTGGTTGACCCAAGTTGACCCGGTTTGATAAAGTCGGCCAAGTCATAACTTCCTTTTTAAAAATCTAACAAAAAAAAATTCTCATAAACTTTTCTAAGTTTAATTCACAAAATGAAGTGGTGATGACATATTTCTACCTATATAAGGGGCAAGCCATGAATTAGTGCATGATGACTAGGCTGCTGACACGGCTGTTTTAATGCTGACTCAAAGGGTAATATGGGAACATTTTGGTGACTAGGCAATACCAATGTAAACACCGGGGTATTTTGGACAATAAGAACTTCCATAAACCTTTGCTACAATTTCACCGCTTTCATTCTTTAGTTACAACTTTCACCCCAATATCTCTCCCATTCAAATAAAACATTCCTAACTTATCATCACAAAATCAACAAACTTTTTGGATTATTTGATGCCGCATTTCTACTTTGAAATTTAAAACAACCAAATCATGGATCAATTAAAATCCCTAATCTTATCCCAAAATAATCGAATCACAATCAAAAAACCCTAATATGTGGGTATCAATACAGAGGGTAATCAATATGCAAAATCATATTCCTCATAAGTTCCATATCCCAAAGATGAAAAAGTTTTCAAGGAAACGCATCTCCAACATGGCATATCAACAAACGCCAACTAGGGCAGGTAGTTCTGGTAGAGGTTCAAAAGGTTACAGACAGGGCAGAGGTTATGGAGGTTCAAAGGGTTTTGGTGGGTTTGGTAGCTCTGGTGGCTCTGTAGGTTTGTCTATGTTTTAATTATAATTATCATGTTTTCATTATTATGTTTGTTATATTAATGCATCGCCTTCATGTTTTTATGTTTGGGATATATATACATTAAGATTCTGATTACATTTCATCTGTTAGTTATTATGTAATTATCATTGTTCCATATACTTACCAAAGTAAATATATTATTAGTCTGGATCTGTTCTGTTAGTATATGTTCTATTAGTAAATTATATGTTCTTATCATTCTGTTAGTAAAGTAAATATACCATGTGCTTATCATTGTCTATAAGTATCTATTCTATTATTAAAAGGTCTATCATACTAACTTTAAAAGGTTTATATTAAAGTAAATATACGTAATACAGGACCATGGTTTATAGTTCATGTGTATATGTTTTGTTAGTACAACCCGACGTATGCCTAATTTCATGTTCTAACTGTGTACATATGAATATACATACCCAAAATGTTATGATAACAACTTATATTCTTTTACTGTAAAGTAAAAAAACCTAATTAACATGTTAGTATTTACTTTATGAAAAGTTAGTATTTACTTTATGAGCAACTGTGTAGTCATTGAATATAACTTAACAAAACTTTTTAACCCTTTATATTAGGAGATGATAGGAATAAGAAAATCACACCAATAAGCAAAGTTGACCCTATGTTGGACAACATAGCTATTCAAGGGAGTTGTATTTCTATCTGGCATTTACACAGATTGAATGCTGCTCATGATACTTATAGCCTGGATCTGGTCTTGCAAGATGCTCAAGTATTCATTTCCTTATGTTTTTTCACCATACATATCATTTCTAATACCAGTTTTATAACTGACATGTTTTCTTAATTTTAGAACAACCGCATCCACATATACATAAAGAAGGAGTTTATGTTCAGGTTTGAGCCCTTATTTGAGGAAGGCAAGTGTTATATTGTGTCCAACTTTGGCATAGCTGAGAATGGTAGAAGGCTTCCATTGTTACCTCATGGTACAAGATTAGCTTTTACAAGTCAACTACAATCACCAGGATCGAACCTTTCGACAACAATACTCATGGCTTTATTCTTGAGCCATACAACCATTTGTTAGATCCTGAACATCACCAGTACTATGAACAAGATGCTATGGGTATGTATTTTTATAATTGTTAAAATAAACTACCTTTTATGTTACTCTCACCAAAAATATACAGTTGTTTTATTTAACTACAAACAATGTTTCTTTACCATATGTGATTGGTTCTGTTGTTGGTATTGGGGACATTATCCCCGTGATGTCTGCTGTTGGAAAAAAAGTTCGTAGGACAGTGGTGACAAAGGATGTTGAGTAAGTCTAAATATTAAAACATAATTAGAGATCCTGTATTATTGTCCCTCGCGATTATTCATTGCAATCATACTAATATTATACAATATGTACATTTCAGGGGTAATCGTCTTGACTTTACTTTTTGGGATAACTAGGCCATCATGTGGGACGAATATGCCATGAATCGTGAAGCAATGGGACATGTGGTATTTATCCTTCAGCTGGGTAAAGTAAAGTACTAGGATGGTAAGTTCAATTTTTATTGTACTTAGCATGGCTTATTTTAACTTTTATTGAAGAAACCTTTTATTATGTATACACAGGAACATCCGCCATTCATAATGCCCTATTTAGGTCTAAGATATTTATCAACCGTGACTTACCTGAGATAGCAACGTTTAGAACAAGGTTTAAATTTCGAGTCAATAAATTTACTGTAAATCAAATTTATGTGACATTTTTGGAGGAAATTATTTTTACTTATCCAATTTACATTTTAGGGTTCAAGATCGTGACAAATATGATGCAAATCAGTGGAATATTGAAAGGTTGTCACCTGAAGTGAAAGTTGTCACTGTGGCTGAATTTTTCCACCGTTCTATCAAAAAGATGGTCGGTGGCATCTGTGAATGTGAACCGGTTTGTTACTAATCCTTCGAACCTTGTGATTAGGCAAAGGGTTAGTTTTTTTTGTGAATTTAGTTATTGTTCTTACCCATTATTGTTTCTATATCACAGGTTTTACATTGTATTGTTTACGCAACAATACACCGAATCCATAAAGAACATGGGTGGGCTTATACAGCTTGCAAAAGCTGTAACAAAAGGGTTGACATTATTACTCATTCTAACCGTAAGCCTACCTTTGTTTGTGAGGATCATGGCAACGTTCAAGTTGCATCTAGGTAAGAAATATAAAATTAAATAATGGATCATTTGTATATTTACATTTATTCTTTTATTTTTAATCTGCATGATACGTGTTTCTTTTTTTGAATAAAAGGTTCAAGGTGATTGTTAGGCTCATAGATGAGTCCGGTTCTACTCCAGTTATGCTTTTCAACACCAACTTTGTTAAGCTGTCTAAGCATACTGCCTAGGAACTTATGGAGAAATGTGGCATGGATCTGGATGATTACTTTCCAGAAGACTTAGATGATATAGTTGGAAAGAAAGCTCTGTTTAAGGTGTACTTTTCTGACTACAACATTAACAACAACAATCACACATACCGGTGTGATGTTTTACAAAAGATATAGAATTGATAAAGCACTTCAAAAAAGACTTCTTGGCTGATGATGTTGATTATGAGCAAGCTGATGAGGCACCTGATGAGGTAAAGTATCATGACACATTTTAACAATTCCATTTTAGTCATATTATTTATCATTCTTTAACATTGGCTATGTGTGATTGTTAGGAAGCAAATAATAAGTTCACCACCCATTCTACCTTGTTAGAAAGGTTAACATGTGTGATTCCAGCATCAACCGTGTCCTTGACATGAAGACACCTTCTAAAGATGGATCAGGAAGAAGAGAAAGTTCAGGAGCCAAGAAGTGGCATGTGTTCATTGATCTAGATGACCTTGATACTGAGTCAGAAGATGACGAGGGCAATTCCAATGCAGAAGATATTGTGAAGGTGAAGGTGGAACCAAAAGAGTAGTCTTCTTCAGTCAACTCCATGGTTTATTTTGTTTTTTGGCTTTTTTGGCAAGTATTACTTGCATAAGCAATGTTTCTTGAATAATGTTTGATGTTTGCTTTGGTTTTTAAACCATGGAGATGGTTTTAGTTTAAAACAATGTTGACTTCCTTTGGAAGTCTTGGTTATTTATTTCAACCATGGAGATGGTTTTTCCTTTAAAAAAATGTTGCCATTGTACATGGCTTTTTTCAGGCAAATCCTTCTTATTATTCCTAATGGCAGCAGACAAGATGTTGTTCATGCCACGATTAACGCTTCATACCTTTGGGAACATTGCACTGTTATGAATTTAACTGTTAACATGAGGTTGGGTTCGGGAGCAACTGATTCTGAAAGAAAAGAAATACAAGATTTTGCTGATTGGATTTTAGATATTGGTAACGGAAATATAGGTGGTAAGAACGATGGTGAATCTACTGTTGAATTTTCGGATAACATGTTGATTCCAGAGTCCGATGATCAGGTTGGTTTAATTATTCAAGAAACATATCCGCACTTGCTACACAACCTATGGAACTCGGAATTCTTTCAAGAGCGAGCCATACTTGCACCTACACACAAAATGGTAGATATTATCAACAAACGTATGCTTTCGTTAATTCTTAAAGAAGAGAAGATATACGAGTCTTCGGATTCTATTTTCTGTTGCGGGTGTTGATGATACCAATTTTAATTTGGATCTTTACACCACATATTTCTTGAATACTATAAGGATGTCAGGTGTCCCGCACCATATGTCAGCATTAAAGATCGGTGCTCCTGTAATGTGCATGCGGAACATTGATCAGAAAGCAAGATTGTGTAACGGAACTAGGCTTCAAATTTTAGGGACGGGTATTAATATAATTGAAGGTAAGATTATATCAGGTGGCAAAGTTGGAGAAATTTGCGCTATTCCGCATATGGTCATTACTCCTACGGATAACAAAATGCCTTTCAAATAGAACAGAAGACAGTTCCCTATTCAAGTATGTTTTGCTATGACGATTAATAAAAGTCAAGGACAAACATTGTCGCATACTGGATTGTTTCAACAAAAGCCGATCTTCTCACATGGCCAACTATATGTGGTTGTATCAAGAGTAAAGAACAAGAAATGGTTGAAGGTTATTTGTTGTGACAAAGATAAGAACTATACAAACTCCACAACAAATGTTGTCTATAAAGAAGTTTTATTTTGTCTTTGAATTATTTTAGCATATTTTGTGTTTAACCAAATGCTTCTTTATCTTTTCAATAATATTAGACATTATGATTTCTTACTTTTGTTTCATTGTTATGCATCTTCTTATTCGAAGCTAGCCGCCCATCCGGGCTAGCTATGAAACTAGTGTTAGTTATAATAGAATTAAACTAACTTAAAACATAAAACTAATATTGTCTTATTATAATCTTTTACAACTTGAAAAGTTAATTATTTTTGCAAATCATTGCTATAATTTTGTAAATATAAAACATAAAAACTAAAGCTAATAAATAAAAACTCAATATTTATCGGTTCAATTGAACGTAAGATAAATTATATGATCATACAACACTACATATTAAATATATGAAAAAATATACATATGTATAGAAATGGTTTGACCCGACGGTTCAACTGGTTGACCCGATGAACCGGCTACTAAACCGAATAAGTTAAAAACATGGGTTTTAAAACATTGGTATTTTCTAAGGCTACTACATCCCATGCATGCATGCATCAATCTTTTTTTCTATAAATCGTTTTTAAATATCACATGTTACCAACTTAAGGGGAATAATTGACTCAAACAAACGCAGCATAATATGTACTATCTGTTGTAAATGTAAAGAACAAGAACAAAAATAAGAGAAGAATAAGGAGAAAAGAGAATTCTTATTCAGTTATATCTATTCAAGAGGTTACAAGTATCAACTATTTATAGGGAAGATAAATACATGTAAACCCTAACGGGCCGGTTAAGATAATGATGAATATACATAAGCCCATTACTATTATTTTACAACACTCCTCCTTGGATATTCACCGTTTATCATACGGTATATACTGCCTCATTAAAAACCTTATCAAGAAAAACCCAATGGGATAAAAACTTGAAGAAGGAAAAGAGTGTAGTGCGCATAATGCTCCTCCTCAATTTAATGTAAAATAGTTAAAGCACGAATGCCTAATCTTCTTCTGAACGAGTTGCTCGAAATACTTTTGTTGACCAACAAACTTGTAATGAAGTCCATCAATTGTTGATGTTAAGAATAAGTCCGCAATGATAACAAATATATGTTGTCCGTCAATCCAATAGCAAAAGCATTGTTAAAAGATACAATGTTTCTACAAATATTAAAAGAAAATTTTACTCTTTAGAGGCATGTGTATTGGTCAGAATTAACATCAAAACGTAAATTGCACTTATGTATGGTACTTGAGGACCACTCATTTCTTAAAGACATGTGCAAAAGAAATTTATATAAGATGCGTCCAAAATGATTTTGATCCATATAAGGATTCATTCAATTTGATCAAATAAAGTTATTGAGAACTTTATTAATTGTTTTTAGAAGTTGAAGTTGTGAGATATGCTTAAGGCATTACATATCCTTCGTAAAATATGAGAGTTCTAATAAACCCCATTTTAAGGAAAGATAAATACTTATCTCATAAAATATCAATAGAATATTTACATCCACCTTAAGATAATATATCTTTTAATAATCAACTTATTGTTTTGTGAATTTATTTATTTCACAATTCAAGTATTTAGAGCACATAACTTTAGAGCTCTTATTTTGATTTCACACAAAAACTGATGTATATCCAATAGGTTTTACACATTGACGTGTATGAACTTTACGTTCTAATACTTTTAGTATTTGCAAGATACTAAGTCTTTTTATGTTGGCCAATCATTTCATTGAGTGCACATTTGGATATTAATTGATTTATGATCCTCATCATGCATAATAGCGTGCAATACATTATATATATATAAATTTATCGACGTCGTTTTGTTTTCGATTCCATTCCATATAATTCAAGACAAGATAGAATTTATTGAGATCTCATTAGCTATCTGAGGTTCTTTGGAACCTTCATGTCAAGTGTCTCTTTATGAGACTATCATGGGGTCTTTTATACCTCGAACAACCATCTTGTTTTCATGCTCCATATTTTTCATCGAGGAATTTATTTGGAATCGACTTGTCTACCATGCTTGAGGCATGTCATAATAAAATAGTGTCCTTAAGGGACAACTTATAATCAGAGCATGTGTAGCTGAAATTTTGTTTTTTTGCCAATGTTTATGTATGGCTATTAGAGTATCCATTGAATAATAAATTCATAAAATTTCTTTCGAGGATCAATCGAATATGATAATTCATTCTGAATTTGCAGCTAACTTCTTTCCTCCTGAAGGAATTATCCTTCTTCTATATCTCGTATATGTGCATTTAAGTGGAGTAATATAATTATATAATGCACAAAAAAAAGCTGAAATGGGATATGTTTGGTTTATCACTAAAACCAATTATAAAAGGGAGGATTTATAATAACATATTGGCATGATGCTAATTTTGTTGCTGTGCATATTATAATATGGCCCCATACAACAAGTTTTTTTCTTCTCTCATTTTCATTTAATAATTTAGAAGTAATTCATCGCATATACATGATGAAAATACTTACTCTGGAATGTTAGGCTCGTATTGAGCTATTAATCATGTAAACTTGAGGTTGCGATTTAATGACCATTTAGACGATGCATCGATTTTAAACTCTAAATGGTTCATACAATGGATTTGTATGCCTATATATATATATATATATCCATTTGTTTTCTTTCCAGAAAATTGAGGAATTGAGTCCTCATTCTAGTTGATAGATTAATAATCAACTTCTTTTGAGAGATAACAACATTAGAATAAATAATCTTATTCTTCTATAGTTTTCGCATCATTAATGACTCAGGATGGTGTAACCGATCATGCCAAAATATTATAATTATTGCTTATAAACTTATGTTATGGCAATGATTAGCTTTTTCTAATCTTTGTAGAAGGCATGTCGAGAAAGATACGAAAGAATATATCCTTAATTTTGAACTTCGTTCCTCGTGACAATTTTTCTTTTACGGAGCAAAATGTGCTAGCATAGATTCTTAAATATATGAATGGTATATAATCTCTTTGACACACTTGTATTTTGCATACATCACATTGCATTTTTGCATAAATAGCATTTTTGTTTGCTCCTTTCTTATTTTATTTTGCCACTACTAGTGGTTTGTCATTGTCATACTACCTCGACCATATTCTTTACCTCGACCATATTCTTTAAATGATCTTTAAACATTTATCATTACATTATCGCATTCACATGAGGGAATGAAGATCTTATATTCATTATTTAATCACATTCACATGAGAGAATGGAGATATCACATTGATCATTTCATCTTTTATCTTGCAACTTGAGATTGCCAACTAGTTTCTTCGAATTAACACGACAATAACTATTTTCACCACGTCTATAATCATGATATCTACATGATCATCGTTATTGAGTCACATTCAGTTGTGTGAATGGAGCAAATTTAGTAAACGGGTTTATCGTGTTTCTTAAAGCATACCCATTGCTTTGTTTAAAAAAACTTATATCAAAGCATCGTTCTCGATATATGAGCATATTCGAGGCATTAACCATCTCATCGCATATTTTCTTGTTATCATTCAGAGGTAATACTCAATATTGCGAAAATGCTCACATTTACAAGAATTTATTGCTTTTTAGGGTCAAATCTTTCTTTTAGATTTTGACATACTTATAACGGATTTTTCACCGTTAGATATTATCTTTTAATTCAGATATAACACAAAAATTGTGAGACCAAACTCGCTTATACCGTTTTTTTATGCATCTTGAGGTGCATACAATTATAGCGAGATTTAACGAATCTTTCATATTTAAGTATTCCCTTTTTAGATCATCATGAAAAAGACGATGGGGAAATACCACTATTGTGGCACACTCTTGTAAAAAAACCTTATTTTCAGCTTTAATTGATTTTCCCCAAAGTTAGATGGAACTCAGCATGAAGAGTCCAAGAGAGATGGGTTTTTTTTTTCGATATGTCAAGAACATCCTACATAAAAATGACACAAGTATCATTTAGCAAAAGATTGCATATATCACCATATAATGAATTTTTTTCATATATCACAAAACATTTTATGAATCTTGTTATAAGATTATACACCACTTATACAAGTCGTACAAAAATCAATTTCAAATTTATGTAATTTTAAAGCGTTGTGTTTTACGCCATTAACATTTTTATTAATGACTAATCATAAATTAATATGATTACAAATGCAACGCATATCAAACACTTACTTTTGATTTCCATGCAACACATATATAACATAGATTTTTAGATAGGTAGTAAAAATATACTATACTACACATCTAAACTAAAAATAAATAGATGCATCACATTCCATTAAGGCAATATATCTAATCTTGATTATATTACGATATTGATATATGGTATTAGTAGTGTTCATGCCTCTTTTTTCTTTTTAAAATCCATAACCAGAATAAAATGATTAGAAACTTCACTTTATAAAGAAATACAAATACAAACACAATTGATTCGGAAAAAAATAGACAAAAGACATGCAATATTCATTGTAAATACATATAGTTTACCATAGCCAAGTAAATAAAATATTAAAAAAATTACGAGTATAATTTTAGCAAATATCATGGCATTAGTATGCAAAATAATCTTAGCCAATATCATGTAGAAAACATGTGAAATCATAAATTTAGCAAATCAGTAAATTATTAAATAATTATATCGACATGATTAACAATAATAGAACTTGAGATTCTATACAAACATATAAAAATAACACGAAGTCGTGTTATTTGATTCTCTTGAGGGAACCATAATAAAACTTAAAGTTTTATCTTTTTTTATATATAACATAACATGAGGTTATATTATTGATTCTATTAGAATCAAAATGGTTTACACGGAGGAGTAATTGGCCTACAAATGTCTCTTTTAATTCTTTCTAGAAACGAAAGAGATTCTTTTTCAACTTTATTGATTGAAGGCCTAGTTATTATTTTTCCAAGAGAGCATGCTCCACATGATAAATCTTTTGATAATAGGATCTTGAGATCCTTTAGTGGATGTCTATTTGAGCTTTCATATATTCTCCTCCTCATAATATCACCCGAATTACCCAAACGATCATGCCAAAAGGTAAATATTTTAGGATCTACGCCCTTTCAGGTAGAAATCATATTTATTTATGTCTGATTTATGTATGTAAAATACAATCCAGAAGGTAAACCTTTCATTCTTTTCATTATGGACTTTTTTTCATTTTCAATGAATGCAATTTGGAGATACTCAATTTTTATTTTTTGAGTCATGATTTCAAGATGATAACCATTGTGTTTTATATCTTTAAAACTTAGTAGATTTCTCCCGGATCTGCTAGAAAGCAACGCATCATTGATTCTCCATAGGAAATCATGATAAAACTTGAGGTTTTATCTTTTTTTCTTTATAACATAACACGAGGTTATGTTATTGATTCTATTAATCGAATCAAATTAGAACTTGAGGTTCTAATTATTATTTTTTAAGCATAACATGATGTTATGATATTGATCCTTATGGAAGAATCATATTAGAACTTGAGGTTCTAATAATTTTTTTTCACCATAACATAAGGTTGTATTATTATCGTGATTCATCTAAAGAAATCACAAATAACTTGAGGTTCTTTAAAAGATATACAATAACTTGAGGTTATTGTTTTTTTTTTATTCATTGTAATAAAACTTATGGTTTTATTATGAATAAATATAATCATAACATGAGGTTATGATTTTTTTTCCTCTTTTTTTTTTGAACGGCAACTTTATTAGAAACTAGCAAGGAGCTAGAACAATTACAAAGAAATTAAATAAGGATGTTGTAACCAACTATCCCAATTAAAAGTTCGACTACATCTAGAATGACAAAAGTTGAAACGATACGTGAAACAATGTCTCAAAAAAACATCCCTTACGAGGGGTTTGTGCCTCGAGAAATAACAATTGGTACGAATATCCAAAACAATCCAACACGAGTCATTTAAAACACTCCCTACAGTACCCTTAGCAAAGGAATTAAGCCTGATAGAATTTAAACCAAGAAAAGCCACTCAGAGTTACGAACCAAAGGAGGAGCCAAGTCACGTCTTATCCACCATATGACAAACAAGTCTAACAATCGTCCCGAAAATGAAGCAGCAGCTAAAAAAGGATGCGACGATGTTTCTGTGGACCAGAGCACAAACCGGCTAAGAGGAATCTAGAATATGGACACCACAAAAGCAATCAATTGGGAGGGGTTAGGGAGACGGTCCAGAATAGAGATTCTAAGCAAAAATATTTAATTTTTGATCGGAAACGAACTTTACCCATCTTAGTCAGCAGTGGTAAACTTTTGGCAGAAAATGATCATCAGAAGATTCCGCACGTCCTTGACCCGAAAGACTTGTCACTATTCAAGTCCCAAGAAGTCCACTCTATCCTCCATATTAGACAGATAGTTGAGCCGTATGGTTCTCCAATAAGAGCTAGCTGATAGGATTCAACTCCGTCTTCTAACATCACGACGAAAAGAGAAAGTTGATCGGATTAAGTAATTTAGAAGCCACCGAAAAGCTTTTAAGAGTCTCATCGAGGGCATAGATTGCGTGGAGAAAAGATCTCGAAGGGGTGTGTACAGACAATCCAAAATCTCGTTCCAGAAATTGGGCTACGAAGACCATTACCAATCGGTTTTGACAGTGGGATAGCAGTCAATGCCGGTGTTTTGAGCAGAAGGATACTTCTTTGAGGATGGAAGTTCTCATATCGAAGGACATGTACATAGAAAACAATTTTGAAACGCTATTTAAAAGTACCTTTTACATGGATTTTAATGAAATCGATACCATAAGGAGTTGTCGCCCAAAATAAATTCCAAACCCTCTCTAAGAGAAGGGCTCTATATTTAGACATAAAACTTGAAACAAAAATAATAAAAAAAAAATACCCCTTAAAACAGCATGTTCTTGGACGCAAGGATTTTCGACCAAGCAACCCAAGTAATTTTTCTCTCACCACTATTAACACCATTAAAAAAATTCCGGCGAATGGACTCCAAAATTTTCAACACCGCTTTTGGAACTTTGTAGATCGACATCGCGTAGATAGGGGTGGACCCAAGGACCGACTTAATTAGAGTTAATCTACCGCCAACTGAAAGAGTTTTACTTTTCCAGTTAGATAGCCGAGACTTAACCTTAGAAATAGTGTCATCCCAAGCATGAACCTTAGAAGTGTTATCTCCAACCATCACCCCTAAGTATTTAAAAGGAGTTCTCATCGTAGAACAACCAATAATCGCTGCAGCATTGTTAACAGATTCAAAAGGAACCCCGACTCCAAGAAGATGACTCTTGGAAAGATTAATGTTAAGTCCAGACAACAAGGAAAAACATCGAAGAATCTGAATAATACCTGAAAGATTAAGTTCGTTCCATTTCCCAATAAAAACCGCATCATCGGCGTAAAAAAGATGAGAAATGTTGAGGTCATCGCTAATGTTGATCCCCCAAAAAATCCCCGCATCAACAGCCCTTGAAATCGATTGTGGGAAAAGATTCATGATAAGTATAAAGAGGTAAGGGGCCAACGGATCCCCTTGCTTAAGGCCACGATGAAATTCAAATTCTAACGATGGGCTACCATTAAGAAGAACCGAAGCCATACCAGAATACAAACTGCCGCGGATCCACAAGCGCCATTTGGAACCAAAACCAAACGCAACAAGCACGTCATCTAGAAAGTCCCACCTAACCGAATCATAAGCTTTAGCAAAATCAACTTTAAACACCATGGCTTGTTGTTTCTTATGCTTACACCAAGATAAGAGCTCATTTATAATGAACGGACCATCAAGAATTTGCCTATTAGGAAGAAAAGCGGTTTGCACATCCGAAATAAGGTCGGAGATAACCAACGAGAGACGATTAGCAAGGATTTTGGTGACAACCTTATAAAGACTCCCAATCAAGCTAATGGGGCGAAAGTCACTAACGAACTTGGGATCTTGGGTTTTCGGGATAAGGGCAATGAAGGAGGAATTACATCCTCTAGCGAACATACAATGCTCAAAGAACCATTCAATCGCAGCACAAAAGTCAGATCCAAGAATATCCCAATATTTACGAAAAAACTCAAACGTAAATCCGTCCGGCCCAGGAGATTTATTCTCACCACATCCCCAAACGGCATTACGCACTTCTGCTCGAGTAATCGGCCTCTCCAAATCGTTAGCAAGATCAGGACTCAATTTATTAGGAAAGACAAAATTGAGCTTACATCGATTAGGAGAAGGAGCTGAAAACCGATTAGCAAAATGAAGTCTGAATTCCTCTTTAACACGGCAAGGTTCATCCAACCATTCGCCGTTTACCATGACTCCTTTGACAGCTAAATTGGCACGTTTACGATTGATGATACCGTGGAAAAACTTAGAGTTTTCATCACCCTCGATCGCCCATTGGATTTTTGCTTTTTGAAGTCTGTCGCGAGCCTCGGCAGATTGAATGTCATTCAATTTTTTCAGCAGATTCCATTCTTTGAGCTAAAAAGAATGTCCATCATTCGGAGCCCTCCTTTGTGTAATTCAATGTCTATATCAGTAACTTGGATTACGAATATCCGAGAGAGCAGCTGGTATTGCTTTTGCTTGTAAGATTTAACCCATATCTGAATCTCCTTTTTAAGGGTTTGGAGTTTCTTTTTAAACTGAACCATCAGGTTACTATCATCGAGGAGAATACCATTCCAAGTATCCAATATCATTTGATCGAACCCCTCATAACTGAACCAGGAAGTGTGGAAAAAACATGAATAGGGAGAAGGCCCGTAATCCACGACCACTTCCCGCAGCAGGATAGGGCGGTGATCCGAAAGGTTTCTATCGAGACAAACAGCCGATATATGAGGGAAGAGGGAGAGAAGACCATCAGTGACGAAAAAGCGGTCTAATTTGCTCATTTTCTTGGCCGACGGGTGGGACCAAGTAAAGGAGTAACCTTCCAATTGAACTTCAGTGAGCCCCGAATTAGAAATGAAGCAGTTGAATTCGTTAGCGCCTTGAACGTTAAACACCGTACCCATTCGGTCTCCCGGGAACCTGACTTCGTTAAAGTCTCCCATAACCAAGCAATGACCATCCCAACGATTAATGAGAGTCGAAATATAATCCCATAGCACACGTTTACACGTGAGAGGCTGTGGGGCATAAACAGAGATCACTAGTAAGTTCGCCTTCTTAGGAATCCATGTACCATATAAAGCAACGAAATTATCCGAAATTATGTGTTGCTCTTTACGGAAAAAACTCGGGTCCCACACACATAAAATGCCACCTGAATTACCCGCTGCATCACTGATAATAAACTCGAACCTATGATTGCCCCATAAAGTTTTCACCGCCATATCTGAAAGAACATCTAATTTGGTTTCCTGAATAGAAAGAAAGTTCACCTTGTGTTTAGTGTTTAAATCCTTGATCCAATCTTTTTTGGTCTTGGATCCAAGACCTTGAGCGTTTAGGGAAAGACAATTCATTGGAAACCGTCTCGAGCTCCTTGGGATCCTATAATTCTCTCCATGTCGTTCATACACCCTTCCATGGTAAATCCCATAGTATTACCAACCTTGATCATATTCTCAAGAACATCCAAAATAGAGCCACCTGTTTTAATATTATGCTCAACTCTAGGAGAATCATGAGCATTAATGAGCTGAGCATCCTCCATAACACGAGAACTGAGGCCCTCTGAATGACATGATAAAGGAGAGTTAGCACTAGCATCCCCTTGAGCCTCAACCTGAACATCGTTCTGAATTGGGACATTGTCTGGTGTGAATCCAGGTGGAAAGGGCAAGCTGGTCTCACAACCTGAGTTTGCTGCACCTTTAGCTTGCATTCCTTGTCTATTGATGAGATCGTTAAGGTTAAAAGGGTCGCTAGAAACCTCCTTTTCTGCTGACTGCCATTTGCGAGGTGAAACATGACCCAATGTATCCTCCTGGTCGGCAAAGACAGTATCCGATACACACTCGACATCACTTTCCGCATCTCCATTCACATAATTACCATCATCTTCAATATTATTAGTAGCGTCTTTGTTTACATCTTCATCCGAACAATAATCAGCTTCCTTGGCAGCTTTGAAGGACGGGGACCAGACGAATAGCTCCTTAGCTCTTAGAATGAAAACTTTGCCACGAGCAATTATCTTGAATCGTTCTAGAATGTTATCTTCTTGAGACGTCTTAATGCAAATCCGTTTGCGGGCGAAACTATCATCAGAACTCTCCTCCAAGTCAATTACTTCGCCCCAACGGGAACCTATCTTAGAGAAGGTAGCCCGCGACCAAACATGAAGAGGGACTCCCTCTATATCAACCCAAACAATCCTCTCTCTAGATACGAAATCTGCTTGCGCATTACGAAGTTGTCGAAACCATGAGGCTATACCAACATGTTTCATGAATCCCGATTTAGCCTTAGATGATGATAGCTCAATCATGACCCACAAACCGCCTAAATACACAAGTTTCAGTTCTTGGAAGCCCTCGTTCGATAACAAAACATACAAATTATTAATGGAAGCAAAATCCTTAACTTCCCCCATCACACAATTATCCAATTCGCGGTTAACTACACATTCATCTCCCAAAACCATAGCTGGGTCTGGAGAGATATAAGAAGGATTTTTAGGAATACCAGCCAACATCGTAGCAAATAAGGGGGTCTTATTGACAATAGGTCTCGCTGGGTGATTAGGACCCAAGGAATTTGGCACTTTAACAGGAATCCCAGACGTTTCCTTTGGAAGGGATGAATTGTGTTTTTGTGGTCTTTCAAACCTGACCTGATTCGCGTACAGATGATATCGACCAATCCAGATGGTACAGAGATTCTCCAATAACCGAGCAAGGTTAGAAACCTTAATGAATCGAACAAACGCGAATCTTTTACCTGATTTAGCTCGCTTATTGGGGATGTACACATCAATCACCGTTCCATATGCACTACATACCTTCCACAAATCACCAGACTGAGTAGCGTCTGAAAAATTCGTCACATAAACTGAATGAGAAATCTTCTTTGTATGATCTTCATTGGATTTAGAAAACACCATGATTTGGATTGAAGGGAGATCGAAAAGGAAGGGAGAACAGAAGCAGAAGATGAAGGAAAACGGGAGAGAAAGGAAACGGAAACGGAGGCTAAGAGTCGATTGATCGGAATTTAAGGGTGGTGGCGGCGGTCGCCATATAGGGTTTTCTGTTTGATTCACTTGTGGGAATCATCAAAGCACATAAGGCTCTTAAATAAAAATAACCATAACTTGAAGTTATGATATTGATCTTTATAAAAAGATTATGTTAGAACTTGATGTTCTAATTTTTTTTTTATAACACAAAATGAGGTTGTGTTATTTTGATTATCTCTTTGTAGTCACAATAGAACATTTTTTGTTCTTAAAAAAATAAAAATTAAAAAGTCCACATGAAGATAAAACATAATTCTCTTTATGTAATCACAGTAGAACATTTATTGTTCGTGTAAATTACAATAAAGCTTAACACATTAAACAAAAAGATATAAACCTGTATCGTGAAATCTTAAAAAACTTGTATCGTGAAAACTTAACTCTTAAAGAATGCCTAGTGCGAATATATAGACATGTATCTTTTATTTTAGGTTGAAATATACTAACCTTTTAAGTTTATGAAAGGAGATCTCACAATTCATCAACCACGTAAAAAGATATAACTTACAAATCTTTCTTTTTACCTTTTTTTTTATCGTTTTAGTATTCAGATCTATGATATCAATTCCATGGATTTCTAGACAAGAATTTCTGGTATTGAGCATTACATGCAAAATTAAATATTCTGATAGACATATAATAAGTATTAAATTATGCTCCAAGAATTACCTTTTTAAATATTTGCCGTATGATATTGAAATCCCATTCGGAAAACAAAGTCTCGCCAATATATAGCAAAAAGCTTGAAAACATAATGACACTGCTAACAACCAAGAGCATAAATGTGAACAACGAGTCGGCATATTGCCCGCGCGTTGCGGCGGGGGCTAACCTATATTTTTGATCTGAATGAATCGGTAAAGTTAAAAGTTAAGGGTCCGTTTTGTAAAGTTGTGGATTATTATGTAAAAAAAACGTTTGGGCCGGCCCAACCGGCAGCCTAAAAAATGACCGGAGGCCACCTCGGAAAACGACGTCGTGGTCGCGACATTTAATTTTTCCATTTTGGGACGGTGTTTTTTTTTACTTTGGGCCGGGTCTAATTCGAAGATATTTTCGCGTGTATTTTTTTATCTGAATGAATTGGTGGATATGCGTTATATATGTGATAAATAAAGTTTGTTATATAAAAAAAGTCGTGAATAGTTAAAAGGTGGGGGTACGATTTGTAAGTTTTTTTTTTCCTATTTATATTAAACTTGAACATTTTTTATAAGATCGTGCGTATTTCAGAAGCATTGTAATATTCGGCTCGTTTTGTTCGCAACTCGAAAATCTTTTCGCGGGTATTTTTTATCTGAATGAGCCGGTAAAGTTAAAAGTTGAGGGTCCGTTTTGTAAAAAAAAATTATTGTCGACCAGTGAATTATTAAGTAAAAAAACAAATTGGGCCGGCCCAATTGGGCCGGCCCAACTGGGCCCAACCGACAATGAATTGGTGGATATATGTTATATATGTGATAAACAAAGTTTATTATATAAAAAAAGTCGTGAATAGTTAAAAGGTGAGGGTATGATTTGTAAGTTTTTTTTCCTATTTATATTAAACGTGAACATTTTTTATAAGATCGTGCGTATTTCAGAAGCATTGCAATACTTAGCTCGTTTTGTTCGCAACTCGAAAATCTTTTCGTGGGTATTTTTTTATCTGAATGAGCGGCTAAAGTTAAAAGCTGATGGTCCGTTTTATAAAAATAAATTTAATTGTGAGCCGGTGAATTATTAAGTAAAAAAAATGGCCTAATTGGGCCCAACCGGCAGCCCAAGAAGTCACAGCAGCCCGATACTGTATTACTGTACCACGGCTTTTAGGATATAGATGAATAAACGAATAGAAGAGTGTATATTACCATAAAGTGGACTCTTGTGACCAAAAGTAAATCATAAAGCCGATCGTCAAAACCGCCGTCTAAATATGCCGTGAAATCACCAAAAGAAATTCAAGGATAACTCTAGTCACTTGACATCCTTGTTTTTTTTTCAAAACTATCGTACTGATAACGTATTGTAAATGTAAATAACAAGAATAAAAATAAGAGAAGAATAAAGAGAAAAGAGAATTCTTATTCAGTTATATCTATCCAAGAGGTTACAAGTATCAAGTATTAGGGGTGTTCACGGGGCGGTTCGGTTCGGTTAGTTGGAAGATTTAAACTATCCGTCGCGGGGCGGGTAATTAATTTTACTATCCGTCGCCGAACCGTACTAGGCGGGTAACCGGACATGCGGGTACCCGAAGTGAGCGGTTACCCGCGGTTCGGGTCACGGTTAACCGTTTTTGACGTTTAATAGAGTTTAACCGTATAAAAAATAACATAGTCTAGAACATAAAATGTATTTCTAGTAAAATTAAATGACGTTGAATTTAAAAGTCATATAAAACTTAAGTATTTCGTTACAATAATTGCATTCAAATATTCATATATAACGTATTAACAAAAAATATTACTCGACGTTATAGATTACGATCACATTAATCAATTTTCACAC
Organism: Tanacetum coccineum; assembly: GCA_026074375.1. Lineage (NCBI taxonomy): Eukaryota > Viridiplantae > Streptophyta > Magnoliopsida > Asterales > Asteraceae > Tanacetum > Tanacetum coccineum. The sequence continues at coordinate 205,900 of BQNB010000005.1, read as the reverse complement.
ATAGATTTTTACAAATGTTTACTTTACGAGCGAAAAAGTCGTTATACAATAAAAGTATTGCAATAATCGGTTAATACTTGTACAATTATTTGAATATTAGTTAGAAAATAATCATGTATATTATGCACGGTTCGGTTCGGTTAACCGCGGATATCTAAAAGTAAAAACCGAAACCGAACCATTATAAGCGGGTTTTTTCGGTTTCGGTTTTTTTCGGTTTCGGTTTCTTCGGTTTCGGGTTTTTTCGGTTTCGGATTGAGCGGTTCGGCTCGGTTCGTCGGTTTCACGGTTTTTTTGAACACCCCTATCAAGTATTTATAAGGAAGATAAATGTAAACCCTAACGGGCCGGTTGAGATAATGATGAATATACATAAGCTTTACAACACTATCTTCTATATATGTGTTTATACGGTAAAGATCAAATAAAATGACAAATATTTGAGAATTTTTTTTAATTCTTAAAAAATTCTAAAAAAATATCCATTAGATCGAGTATATTGGTGCATAAAAAAGTTGTGAAGAAAGGTTTTCTAAAAATGGATAGTTTTGCCGAAAAAATACATTTCAGTAATAAATCACGTTTTTGTGCATCAAAAATTCGTTTTTGGACCCAAGTTCTTTAAACTTTTTGCATCAAAGTTTTATTGCGCAATCGCATTATAACAAGTTGAAATTTTTGTGCATCAAAATTTTTTGTGCATAAAAATTTCGTTTTTTGTGTATTAAAAAAAGGTATAAAAACTCAAAATTAGAAAAACTCCATTTATAAAAGTTTTATGCATCAACTTATCCGATCTTGTAAAATTTTCTTAGAATTTTCGAGAACTTTTTAAAAAAAATTCATTCTCACGAATTTTTTTTTTTTTATTTTAACCTTACCTTATGTTTATATACTTAAAAAGCTAAGGTTAAGATAAGAACCTAGTATGATATATGAGTTTTAACTTATAGAATCGGAATTTTTGGCTAACTAGTCACACAAATTTTGTCCAACTCGATTCTGTTATTTTGTCCAACTCGAATGATAGATGGGTTAGTGATTTAAATGGAGACGGGGTCTTTCGTGTTAAAGACGTGAGGAATTTGTTAGATGAGTTCTTTCTTCCTAGGGCGGATATTCCTACGAGGTGGGTTAAAAATATTCCGATTAAAGTTAATATTTTTGCTTGGAAACTTGCTCTTGATCGTTTGCCTACTCGAGCGAATCTCGTCCAAAGGAATGTCGTTACTGAATCGCAGTCGTGTCCCTTGTGTGATGCGATTCTTGAAGATACTTCTCACTTATTCTTCAATTGTTCTTTGGCTAGAGATGTGACGAGATTATTATGTCGCTGGTGGAATTTGGGAGTGCAATCTTTTTCATCGTATGCAGAATGGCTCGTTTGGTTCAATTCGGTTCGTCTTGCTTCTAATTTGAAGGTTATTTTGGAAGGCGTTTTTTATGTTACGTGGTGGAGTTTGTGGAATTTCCAGAACCAATTACTTTTCGCGAGTAAAAAGCCTCGTAAAGAGTCCATTTTCGATGATATTGTTTTACGATCTTTTTGTTGGTGTAAAGCTAGAGGTAGTTCTAAGTTAAGATGGGATAGTTGGATTCAACACCCATATTTGATTTCTTTGTAATTGTCTAGCTTCTTGCTAGTGTTTCTAATAAAGTTGCCGTTCAAAAAAAAAGTCACACAAATTCAATAAACCGATACAACTATATAAGCTAATTCAAACACCCGTTTAAACTTTACACAATTGATATAAAGTATGGGTATTATGCAAAGACGTGTCTAAAGCTACTTTTATCAGTATTCGAAAAACATCCTCACTCACTTTTCACTTCAACGTCATATCAGTTTTCTCTCGTTACTTTTTTACTTTCACTCTCTCACTTTTCACACTTATCAGTCATACCACCCTCACCGGACAAATCAATTTTTTAATAAAAACTAAAACATTTATAATTCATAAATTAAAAACGTTACAATACAAAATTTTAAAAGCGATATGGAAACTAAAACACAAATTACACAACTACATGACTCTGTAGTTCTTAATGAATTATTCCTTCTCAACCATGCTTCAAAGCAATTCCTCCCTTAGCCAACATCATGGTGCTTGCATTTCGCATGTCAGCTCTCGTCAACCTTTCAATACTTTCTCGACCGTGGTCGACAAGGGGATTATTTGGCAGCGAACCCAACCAGATTGTTTCAGCCTTATATAGTCGAATTCTATCACAAAAGCGACGAAACAAGTTCATCATTTCCTCCTCCAGTGTCGCCTCCGCGTCTAATTCTTCTTGAAGTTTAATAAGGATTTGTAGTTTCACGTCATTTGGTTCACTAGCCATAGTTTTTGAAATGATAGTGGGGAGAGTTTTTGAAATGCAGTTGTGTTTAAAAAATAATGATGGTAAGAGAAATTTATAGGTGGAAAACTATCCGTTTGGATACGTATATGTTGCATGGATGTATACGTATGAATTCAAAAAAAACTAAATTTGCATTCATTTAAATAAAAATACAAATTACAATAAGAAATTTTAAAAACAATACAAAAACTAATATAGTATAGTCCTATTTGTTTTTTTACATTCAACCAAACAAATTTAGTATTGATTTGATATTCTACTTTTGCCACATTTCTAAACAAAACATTATGCATCTCGTAACCTTTATTAGATTATGCTTTCAAAAAAGTGTGAATCAAAGCACGTTTCTCTTGTAGAATGTCATTACATTCCTTGTATGCTTTCTACAAATCATCTTTAGTTGTGCTTGAATTGTCAAATTCAACGGTTAAGTTCATAATCGCTAGATGACGAACTTTATCATCCTTAATTTGTTTCTGAACCATAGCTTTCATCGACTATATGTGAAAGCGGACAAGTCATTAAATTTTTTGGTTGATAATAGTTGTCTTTTGGTAAAGGGTATATACAAAAAGTTGAGTTTAAAAATGTTGAAGTTCAAGAGTTATTTGAAGGTAAATAACTTGATAAAAAGGAAGATTTTTTTAATTATTAAAACAAATATAGGTTATATAGTGATGGGGGGCTAATATTGCACAAGACCCGAAAGACACTTTGAATCACTGTTGTGAGACAAAATACCCCTCCGTCACGTATGAAGGAGTGGTTTAGGGGATGTCGCGTGACCCATGCTCACCCGGTGAGCCTCCATGCCACCGATAAGTGTAGTTTAAGATGTTAAAGAAGGATTAGAGTGTGTAACATGAAAAGGGCGTAATAATGTGCACATGGGCATGCCCGGATATGCACTTGTGCGGGCTGCTAAACCGCACAGGGCCCAAAAACTTTGAGGGGCCTCAAATTTTGATAAAAAAAACATGTAGCATATATACTTTGTGTTGTATAAGGCCCATTAGATCTGGCCTGATATTAATTCTTAAACTTATGTAGTTATAAGCAAAGCATATAACTTCATATGATCAAGCGATGTGGGATGTCCATCTTTTTCATTTGCTTTACTGTCTATCACATATTAGTGCAGCTTGATTAGAAAAAAAAACTGAATTATATTGCTATATTTTAAAGAAGCCTTGTATGCTTCAAGTAGGTTTTCAAAAAACAAATAAAAATTTCGTTTTTAGAAGGCCTTTTTTACAATCACGGCACAAGGCCTTCGAAATTCGCAGGACAACCTTGCACATGGGATGGTAATAATAGCATTTCTTTGTTTTTATTGTTAAAATTGTTGGTGATTTTAGTGTCATCGACGGCCATTTAGGTAATGATAATTTACTAGAGACCAATGTAGTTTCATGTTCGGCTCGAAAACGAGTTAGGATAGTGTAGAGTGCACACTCGTTGAGTTAATATGAAAACTATCTAGACAGGAAGTTGGTTAAATTCAGTTTTAACCACTATTAACCGTCCATAACTTCCTATGATATATATATAGGAAGTATTGGTCTCAGAACACATAGATGAAAAAAAACACATACAATTCCTCTAATCTTCTTGCTTTGTGATCTTGTGCCTAGAACACAAAGTGTTTCTCTTCTAGTATTATCCCGATAGAGATTTCGTGCAACCCAGGCATTTGATAGGGTTGAAATACTTTATACGAAAAATGGACTTTTACATGATTCTAGAAGATATCCATGATTATCACACACACACACACCCTAAGTATCTAACAAACGTATAAACTAAAGTATTTAGTTTGTGATGATCATGGATGAAATTTGTGAAAGTGTTATTAAAAGAGATGGAAAACAGATTGTTTGGAACAGATATGAAGAGTTTTGGTATTTGTTATGGTAGAATATGTCAAAGAGAAGATCCTAGCATGATCATTCTGGAAAACTATATTGGTTACCTATGCATGAAATGATATAACCGCTATAGTTTTGTTAGAATTTATGGTCATTCATACTAGAATATAATATATGAATTAATGGTATCATGGGTTGGAGTCAACATATATGAATTGATGCCAATAATGCAATGATCAGACTAGGGGTGAGCATACCGGACCGTCGACCGGACCGGACCGGAAGACCGGACCGAACCGGACCGACCGGACCGGACCGAAGGTATTTCGGTCCGGTCCGCGGTCCGGTATTTTGGACCAATTCAGTCCTCGGTCAGGTCGGTCCAGTCCGGTCCAGTCCGGTCCGACTAAAAACCCGATGATAATGCCGTGTAGGACCGGACCGGACCAAAGACCGACCCTGACCGGACCGACCTGGACCGGACCGTACTATTTTGGTCCGGTCCGCGGTCTGGCAATATGGACCATTTCGGTTCTCGGTCCGGTCCTGTCTTGGCCGAGCCAAACCGGACCGGTCTTGGACATATGCTCACCCCTTGATCAGATAGTGGATCTACATATTCTAGTACGCATCTTCTAGTCTCCTATTTATTCTTTATTATATGTTGTGCAAGTCACTGGTCTTCATATGATTAATTAGCCCAAGACCCTCAATATTTGAGGGAATATAAGACGGTGCTTAGTACAATAATTTGAAAACTTTTGAATTTACTAAAAAATTCTTAAAAAATTTGTACTCGAGCACTTCTTAGAATCACCATTAAGTCTACACTATATATATTCACAAGATTATTATGTATGAGGTTTGACCTGAATGATGAGAACATCATATGATAGAATCATATGGTTCTTTTGACGCAGCCGTAGGTCTCCTTCGTACAATCTCCCACCAACGAACTTTCTAAGCTCCTCATTAACCTTCTTTCTTTCAAGAGGTTGTCAATCTGATCTTTCTCTGTTCAAGCACTCTTCAGCGTTGCTTCAACTTTCTTTCCAAGTTATGAAAGTCTTTGCATCAAACTTCGAGGATAGAACAGATTCAGATACATATGTAACTTGAGCTTGTGAGGTTGGTGTGTCGGTGTTGAAGTTGTCTTAGCTTCCCCCTAAACCAGCAATCCTTTCTTGAGTAGATTCAGAACTTTCTTGCAAGCCGCATCAAGCAGTCTTGATGTATAAAGCCCAGATATCCGAAGTGCACAATTAACTCGAAACCGCAACACCAAAGTCAATTAAGTCCCGGATGAGCGCATTTCTCTCTTCAGGATAGTCATGATATAAATTGTAACACCAAAGTCAACTAAGTCCCGGATATCACAATTATTCCTTCTTAAGTAGTCGAAATGGAAACACCTAAGTCAATTAAGTCCTAAATGTACTCATTTCTTTCTGCAGAATACTGACTAACTTAAGGAAACATCATACCTATGTGAACCTCTTTTATCACATATTTCTACTTCTTTTAAGAATAAGCTTAGTGATTAACCGTTTAAGGAAGCCTTTATTGAATCAGTAACCAATCTTCTCACGCTTAGAATAAATCTTCTTACAACACTTCCCCCTAGTATCTTAAATGATGCATACTTAAACTCACAAGATATCTCTACCCTCATGTAGTTGAAATAGTGCACCCGAAAGTAACAAGTTAAACACTGATTTTCTCTGCGGTTATGACATTTGTCTTCCCGGAATGACCTAAAATAAGAATAGGTTATGAATTCTATCACGTGTACTCATTAACTTTCTTGTATATCTATCCCTTCCCCCTTGCTGGTTTCGATACCTCGGAATCAGCAAAACCTAGTACGCACATATACTCGAGATCGTGCTCAAAGAATTGATAAGATTAAATCTATTCCGTGAGAATCAACTAAGTCTTAATTTGCAAATAAGTCCATAAAGTTTTAAGCACATGACATCTAAAGCTTGTGTAGTTAAAATCCATTAACTCCCCTTTAAATTATGATCCGTCATTATTAACAACTTTATCCGTTAATTCCGTGACTTATTTTGAAAGACTATTTTAAAAGATTATTTGATGACGATTTCTCCCCCTCAAATAATGACCCGTTTTCTATTTAAAGAGCTGTTGTCATTGAGTGAGTGGTCGAATTGTCTTTTAAAAATCTTTTTGTGATTACTGAAAACACTGATTCATTATGAAGACAACTGTTTACCAATAAAAATAAGATTTCTCTTATTTTGACAAATAAATGCACTGAAACGTACACTTATTTGATATAGGAAGCACGGGTTGTGATGCAAAGTAATCACAAGCCTTTGCATGGTCATAAAGTAGACCATGCCCGAGAATAAATTCCCGTTGAGAGGTCAAGTTTTCTTTTTGAAATACTTGCCTTTAAGATGATGACCGGGTTGCTATCTGAAATAATAGCAAGCCATATGGCATGTTTTGAAAAACATTTGAACTTTTGCACGAACTTTATTTATGTCCACGTGTCTTTATTGAAAGACATTTCTAGGGACGTAAATATTATCGTTTGCAAAAGACATGCCATTGAAAAACTTCTTTTTGTATTTTTCTCATTTTTTAATTTTGTATTTTGTTTTTATAAAGGTTTTATAAAATGAAAATCTTTTTGGTTTTTCTGATTTTATATTTTTCTCTTTTGTTTTTATAAAATTTTATAAAAATAAAAATAAAAATAAAAATAACAAATCTTTTTGTGTTTTTATGATTTTAAGTATTTACTTAGGATACAAGAAGATTTCTCTTCTTTTGAAGATAAAGCGAACTTAAGCGTACACTCTTCTTTTCTTTGAGGAGCGGGGCCTGAAGTGTTGTCTACAGACACCATTATCATGAATCACGGGTGTTGATCCGAAGTAATCAACAGCCATTGTCCTTGTTCATCATACATAAATTCCTAGAACCCTTGGTTTCTGATATATCACTTTTTTCAGCAAACAAACTCCAAGTCTTTCCTTTTCAGGATTGCAAAATGTACCTGCACTTAAGTTAAGAGTACCTGCACTGACATTGAGAGTTTGATCGCATTTATAAGGGTTAGTGATATAATCATTTGAACCATTTGGGAGTTCACAATCAACCTTTGTTGTGCTAGATGTGAATGTCTTTCCAGTTGGAACCCACTTAAGACCAGCAGTGTTAAAAATTCTACCCGTCGGTATCCACCTAAGGTAAGATCTAGGAGTGTTTGTTTTCTCATGCACAACGGAAGACTTATTGAGAGAAAAACTATGTCCTGTAATGATCTTCCTACTAGGTTTCTGAGTATGACTCATTGGATCTACGGGTTTGTTACTGTTTCTAGTCTTATTATGTTGAATCTTAGCACGAGAATTCACTTCTTTCAGGAATTTTGTTATACATGCATCATGATTTGCATTAAAGACACATTTCTGACAAGTCGAACAAACAAAGTGTTTGAAGTCCGAAAATGAACTAGGATTCCTAGAATGATCTGCTTTTTGCATAGCTTTTAGCGTTTCCTCACAACTCTTAGATGCAGGCCAATTCCTAGATGTTTGATTATTGCTCCTAGGTTTTGGTGTACAAGCATTAGGAGTGTTGTGTGTTTTAGCAGAAGGCATTTTCCTAGGTTTAAGATTCCTATTTTTGTCTTGTGTCTTTTTCTTAGTTTCCTCTAGATAGTAATTATGAGCCATGTCATTTTACCCATACGATTCTTTAGAACTATTCCTAGATGAGCCAGGTGCAATCACTTGCTGGGGTTTTGCAAACACAGATTCTCTAACTTTAGGCAAATAATGAGGAGTGACTGGTTTTGACAAAACGTTATTCACATCAACTTGGGAGGCAAACCGTGGTTTTAAAAAATTAGGTCGTTCAGATTTAAACGCATTCGGTTGTCTAACAACTGATTGGTTTCTGGGTGGTTGTAAAACCGGTTTCCCCAAGATTGATGGTTTTGAAAACTTAGTATCCACGCTATTTCCTTTTAATTTTCTTAATTCGTTTTTCAATGCTATATTCGCAAAAACCTTTTCCTGAATCTGAGCTTTTAAATTAACATTTTCAATAGTCTTACTATTTACTTGAGCAACCAGTAAGTCATTAAGGTTGTTTGTATGAACTCGTGTCTTTTTGATAGAATCGTAAAGATCTTTGTAAGTGTGTTTTAAATGCTTATTTTCTTTATGCAACATCTCATTCTCTGCCAGTAATTTAGCCACACTATGTTCCAATTCGATATTGATCATTTCATTCAAAATTTGACCATGTTGCCCGTCTTTTAAAGCTTGATTTTGATATTTAAGTTCCATGTTAACACAATGTGTTTCCATTCTTGAAAAGTCTTTTTGAAGTTGGGCAACGGTCTTTTTGAGAGAAATATTTTCAGATTCGAGAAATTGATTTGAAAATTCAGTTGTCATGTTATCAAATGATGGATCAGGTAAAGAACATGAAACTTGACATTTTTTAGCATCAGCATTCTGGTCAATCTCTCCTCCCCTATGACTCATATCTGTTGATTCAGGAGGGGTATTTCTATCAACCTTTTCCAACAAATATGTGTCATAAACGGATTCAGATTGCTCAGAATGCTGTTGTTCATTAGCAAGTATATTATGTTCAGCAGAAAGTTGTACCTCAGCCATTGGCTATTTGTCATTCACGGAGTTGATATCTACATCATCAGTATGTGTATCATTCCCGGATCTGCTGCTTAAAACATGCCTTTCTGATTCGGTCTCATTGCTTTCTGTAACAACCAAACCAGCATCTAATGCTTTACTCGAATTATCCTTTCTCTCTTTTGACTGCATCATTCTGTCATTCACCCTTCTGTCTTTCTCTCGTTTATGCTTTGCTCTTTCTAAAATTGACTCTTTAAGAGATCCCATGTGTTGGATTAGTGTAGCACAGAATTGTCGAATTTCGGTTCGAGTGTGTGCTTGAAAGTACTTGCATATCATCGTACCATCAAAATCATCGAAATAGTATCAGAAATTGATGAACGTCTGAAACTGTGTCTTGAGTACTCTAAAAGCATCCATGGATCTGGTTTCTTGAAATTCTTCTTTGACAAGTTGTTGTTCTAGTTGATCCAAGTTTAGTAACATTGAGCATGTGAAAAATTGAACATCTTGATCAAAGAGTGCCGTAAATGCCCGTTCGAATCCTCCCTCGATGCAAGTTCTTTTTAAGTCGTTGTTTGAAAGAGCCTTGAGGTGTGAATGAAGTAGTCAAAATGATACCATGCAACTTTCCTTTGCTTTGTCTTGCATTTGTTGTAACTGATGCAGCTCTCTCTCATATGAATTGGAATTCAAAGATTCCATTGAAATTCGATGTGTGAAATAAAATTTAAGGATCTTAAGTAAATTAAGTGATTTTGTTGTGGTTTGAAATCAATTAACGTTCATGGGAATTTACAAATCTATGATTTAAACCGAGAAAAGAATTAAATCTTTCGCGGGATTTTACAAAATCAAGAAGAAACCGTGAAGCAATGATTAATTGTTGTGAAATCATTGTTGTTGTTGAAGAACGTGAGCTTTTGTAACGATTAATGAGCTTAAAACGATGACCGGTGCACAAACTTTCAACTTAAAATGAGTAATGGTTGATTAAAACTCAAATAAGGACTAACGGTGTTCAAACGGTTCACTTTGGAGAGTTAACGGGTTGAATTAGAAGAATAAGGACTAACTGTGTAATGTAGTTTCAACAATGAGGGTTAATATCTCAACAAAGGACTAACTTTGAAAGTGTCATGAGTTCAGGGATCAAAGTTGCCAATTTTGAAATTAGTTTAATAAAACCACATGTTTCCCTCTTGTTTGATATCATGTTCGTTTGAAAATATAAAAAAAACGTTTTTTTATTCGTTTAGATTCGGTTTGATTTATAAGCTCATACGGTTATCATCGGTGAAATCCGAATATACCATATTGATCGAAACGAGTTCACGATCACGATGGTATAAGTTATAAGTCCCGTAGATTACCGACACTCTAAACCGAAAACCCAAAAAATGCTAGATCGGGTCTTGAAGATTTAATCAACTAGTTCGGGTGACAATGTGAATCAACTAGTTCGGGTCACAAGTAAATCAACTAGTTCGGGTCTCAAGTGAATCAACTAGTTCGGGTCTCAAGCAAGAATGACTAGATCGGTTCGACTTGAAAATTTTGCTCGATCGGTTCAACTTGAAAATTTGCTAGATCGGTTCTTAAGTGGTTTCACTAGATTGGTTGCTCTTGAAAAAACGTCTAGATCGGGTCCTTAAGAATTTTACTAGTTCGGTGCTCAAAAGTTTTTACTCGTTTGGGTCCTCAAAGAGTCAACTAGATCGGTTGATGAAGGTGTTTACTAGTTCGGTTCGACAAAGCATCAAACACCTTGCACGCGACTTTTTCTTCTCTTTGTTTCAGCCAAGTTTGTTCTTTGTTTCGTTCCACAAAAAGTTACCACAAAGAAGCAAATAAACCCAGAAGTAAGTGCTCGAAATAAGCTTGTAAATAAGCTGATTTTACGCAACGACACAACGTTCTTGTTTCTTGACTTTTTAAACTGTGTATAAACAAGATAATAAGGCAACGTAAAAAAACTTCTTAAAACTAGCTCTATAATGAGCTGTTTTTGACACGAAATGGTTAAAGTGTTTTGACGAGAGAGAAAAAAAATGACAGCTTTTTGAAAGAAATAAGCAAGAACAAGAAAAAATTTATAACACAAAAAAAACACGTTGATACAAAACAAAGATGCCCAAATGAAGTTACTGTTTATAAGCCCAAATGAGTCCAACAATGGATGTTAATAAAAAAACGTTACCAAAATAAGTAGAAGAAAACAAATCCGAATTTGAAAATAAGACCGTATCACTATAATGTCACAATAAGCAGCCGTATAAGTTCAAAATTACCACAACAAAAACACTAAAGGAACCAAGATAGAACCATGGTTCTTGATACCAATTGAAGAATACTAGTAATCTTAATATAATACAAGAACTAGAGAGAGAAGTGGGTTGGAAAGTTTCTAGAGAGAGAAAGTAACATGGAAATGGATGATCATATTATTATGTGTATGAAATGAGAAATGAAACAACCAACCACCCTCTCCAAGGCATGGAGAGGGTATATATGCTACAAAACAAGGCCGGCCATGGGCCTTAATGGGCTTTCCATGGGCCTTGGGCCAGACTAGCTTACTAGACTAATCATATAACAAACTACGGGCTAAGACTATTACAACTTAGAAGTGACTGATACTTTTCTTGTTTCCAACAATATGGATCTTTACGGGCCAATGCGTGTGGAGAGTATAAATGGGAAGAAATATATCTTGGTTATCGTTGATGACTACTCAAGATTTACGTGGGTTAAGTTTTTGAGATCAAAGTATGAAGCTCCTGAGGTCATCATCAAATGATTGAAGCAAATACAAGTTCGTTAGAATGCTACTGTCAGAAACGTTCGTACAGATAATAGAACCGAGTTTGTGAATTAGACTCTTAAAGACTATTATGCAAATTTCAGAATCTCACATCAAACATCTGGTGCGTGCACTCCATAACAGAACGGCGTTGTAGAAATACAGAAGCGTACTTTGATGAAAGCTGCATGTACCATGTTGATATTTTCTAAAGCTCCATTCTATCTGTGGGCAAAAGCAGTCTCAACAGCATGTTATACCCAAAATCATTCCCTAATACGTCTTCGCTACAACAAGACACCTTATGAGCTTCTGCATGAAAAGAAACCTGATTTATCATTTCTTCATGTCTTTGGTTCATTATGTTATCCGACTAATGACAGCGAGGATTTGGGTAAATTGAAACCAAAAGCAGATATAGGTATTTTTGTTGGCTATGTTCCTACAAAGAAGGCCTTCCAAATCTACAACAAAAGAACCCGACAAATTATGAAAACAATTCATGTTACGTTTGATGAGCTGATAGCAATGGCTTTTGAACAGTTCAGTTCAGGACCCGCCCCTCAATTAATGACTCCTGAAACACTCAGTTCATGACTCGTGCCAAATCCTATTCCTCAACCACCTTATGTACCACCCACCAAAAATGATTAGGATATCTTGTTCCAACCAATGTTTGACGAGTTCTTCAATCCTCCTCCAAGTGTTGTTTCTCTAGTTCATGTTGCTGCTGCTCGAAGACCTGTTGAGCCAACCGGTTCACCTGTGTCAACCTCAATTGACCAAGATACACCATCTACAAGTAACCCATCAACACAAGAACAAGAACAATCTCCAATTATCTTTCAAGGTGTTGAAGTATCCCCAAAAACTCCACACTTTCATGATGATCCACTTCATGAAACTCTTCATGAAGATTTGACTTCTCAAGGATCGTCATCAAATGTGCGATCATCCTTCACTCCATTAGAACTTCTTGGTAAACTGACTAAGAATCATCCATTCGCAAATGTGATTGGAGATCATTCTCAATCAGTCTCCATAAGAAAACAACTTAAGACTGACGATATGTGGTGTTACTTTGATGTCTTCTCACTTCAGTTGAACCGAGGAATTTTAAAGAAGCAATGCTCGAATCCTCCTGGATTGATGCTATGCAGGAAGAAATACATGAATTTGAGCGACTACAAGTTTGGGAAATAGTACCTTGCGCAGATTTCATAATGTTGATCAAACTGAAGTGGATCTACAAAGTCAAGAAAGACGAACTTGGGGGTGTACTAAAAAACAAGGCTCGATTAGTTGCTAAAGGATACCATCAAGAGGAAAAGATTGATTTCGAGGAATCATTTGCACCTGTTGCTAGAATAGATGCCATTCATATCTTCATTTCAAATACTGCCAACAAGAACATGATAATCTAACAAATGGATGTTAAAACTGCTTTCTTGAATGGCGAGCTATGCTAAGTGGTTTATGTTAGTCAACCGGAAGGATTCGTAGATCAAGACAAGACAAGCCAAATCATGTATACAAGCTCAAAAAGGCACTTAATGGTCATAAGCAGGTCCCACGCGCATGGTATGACATGCTGTCCAGCTTTCTACTTTCACAAGAATTCTCCAAAGGTGCAGTCAATCCAACACTATTCACCAGAAAAGCAGGACGCGACATCATATTGGTACAAATTTATGTCGATGATATAATTTTTGCCTCTATTAATCCTGCTATGTGTGATGAATTTGCTAAAATAATGACTTCCAAATTTAAGATGTCGATGATGGGCAAAATGTCTTTCTTTCTTGGATTTTAAATTTCCCAAAGTCCTAGAGACATCTTTATTAACCTATCTAATTATGCTCTTGAAATAATAAAGAAATATGGTATGCTATCTAGTGATCCCGTTGACATCCCTATAGTGGACAAAAGTAAACTGGATGAAGATCTACAGGGGAAACCAGTCGATCCTACACATTATCGTGGTATGATTGGTTCCTTAATGTATCTTACATCTAGCAGACCAGACCTTGTATTTGTAGTGTCCATGTGTGCCCGGTATCAAGCAAAGCCTACCAAAAATCACTTACATGCAGTTAAGCGGATCTTTCGATACCTGAAAGGAACCATTGATATGGGTCTTTGGTATTCGAAAGATTCTTGCATCACTCTAACAGCATATGCAGATGCAGACCACGCAGGGTGTCAAGATACTAGACGTAGCACATCTGGAAGTGCACAATTCTTGAGAGATAAACTTGTCAGCTGGTCATCCAAAAAGCAAAAGAGCACTGCTATCTCGAGTACAGAGGCTGAATATATTGCTTTATCAAGGTGTTGTACTCAAATCTTATAGATGAGATCACAACTAACAGATTGTGGGCTAAAATTCAATAAGATTCCTCTGTGCTATGATAACAAGAGTGCAATCGCTTTATTCTGCAACAATGTTCAACACTCAAGATCAAAGCATATAGATGTGAGATACCACTTTATTAAGGAGCAAGTAGAAAATGAAGTGCTGGAACTCTACTTCGTCAAAACAGAATATCAGCTAGTAGACATCTTCACCAAAGTTTTGCCTCGAGAAAGATTCAACTTTTTGATAGAAAAGCCTGGAATGAAAAGCATGTCTCCCGAAACTCTGAAACGTTTGGCTTAAGAAGAGGAAGAATAATGGTGGTAACTCTTCACATATCCTATGTACTATATGTAAATAAGAAAATATAAAAAAATAAAAAAAAATTAGAAAACCAAATACAAAAATAGAAAATCAAAAAATTCAAAAATATATAATTCTGACATGTATTTTGGAATCGATAACATTTACGGCCTTAGAAACGTCATTCAATAATGACACGGTGCTGTAAATGAAGTTCGAGCAGAAGTTGTAAATACTTTCAAAACATGGCAATGATTGCTATTATTTCAGATAGCAACCTGGTCCTCATTTTAAAAGGCAAGTATTTCGCCAAAAAGAAAATTTGACCTCTCAACGGGAAATTAACTTTTCTCAGGTATGAATTACTTCACATTCATACAAAGGCTTGTGTATACTTTGCTACATAACCCGTGCTTTCTGAAAATAAGTGTACGTGTTAGTGCATTTATTTGTAAAAATAAGAGAAATCTTATTTTTGGTGGTATAAAAGTGTTGATTTTCAAAATGAAATCAGTAATATCAATTTGTCATCAGAAAAATATTTTAAAAGAGAATTCTATCACTCAAACAATGTCTACAACTCTTTAACTAGAAAACAGGAAATTATTTGAGGGGAAAATGTTTTAATAATTCTTTTAAAATGATTCTTCAAATTAAATCACGGAATAAACAGAAAAGGTTTTTAGACTATAACGGATCAATCTTTAAAGGGGAGTTAAAAAGTTTAACTCATTTGGGCATAAGATATATTTGGTTCAACCTTTAAGGCTTATAATGCAAAATTTGAGTCTTAGTATTTAAGTTTGCAACTAGGAGGTCTAAAGATGGCATTTTCTTAAAATGCTTAAACCTTTGGAAAGTTATAAAAGGAAAATGAATGTCTTAAGAAACCATAGGGACTAGAAGTGTTAACTTTTGAAACTTTAAATTATGTTAAACACAAACACGAGACAATTTTTTAGAAAATCAAAACTTATAAAAAAAGTTTTCCCTCTTCCCTCTTTCTCTCACTCATCGCATAAGTTCAAACACAAATCAAAACTCATTTTCAAGATTCAAGGTAAACTAGAATCTCGTTCATAATCGTCCAAACAACAATCTCTTAAAAGGAATTAGTCTAATTCGTAACAAATTTCTCAAAAACCCTAATTATCAAATTAAGGTTCATAAGAAAAAAATTGTGTTTTAGTCTAATTAATATGGGGGGTTTTGTTCGTCTAGATGTGCATAACATGCGTTTGAAACAGTTTTCCATAACTCTAACACATTTATGAGTTATTTTGTTTTTTAAGGTCGAGTTTTGTGCAAAAAACTAATTTAGAACTTATATGTTTGCGGGTTTGTGATAATAAGTTATATTTGATGTTCGTGAATGTAATAGAATAACTTCTTGTGTTGCTAAAAACCCATAGGTACTATCTTTGATTTTTTTTCATGGGTTATTAGGTTCGAATTGGCTAGAAGTGTAATGTGTTTCTTGAAAATTGCTCGAAAAATGCCTAAAACGATTCTAGTGTTGTTAAATGATGATATAAAGGTCTAATTTATATGGTTTAAGTGATAAAAGGACTTAGGTCTCAAGAATGTATGCTCAAAATTGTCAAAAGAAAATATGGATCTCAATAGATTATGAACACTGCGGTTTGTGACTTTGTTCTTGACTGCGGATTGTGTAATTGCTCTTGACTGCGGTTTGTGTATTTTGTTATTGACCGCGGTTTGTGTACTTGTTCTTGACTGTGGTTTGTGTACTTATGCTCGGCCGCGGTTTGTGTAATTTGTATTAACTACGGTTTATGTAATTCACTTGGCAGCGGTTTGTGTAAATTAGTCTTGGCTGCGGTTTATGTATGAAAGGGTAACAAATGGCTGTGGTTTATGACATTTTATGAACAAAAACTCTGCCAAAATTTTAAACAAATCCTAAGAACATAACAAACATTTCAGACTATCCAGAATTGACAAGTTTGACTATGGACTACACTTTGACCATTTGACTTCAATTGACTTTGACTAAAAATGTGGACTTTTATTAGTTGGACAATTTTTGACCATAGACCCTAGTTAATTATTTCAAGTTGTATAACAAACCAGACTTGATAACTTGAAACTTAAAACCAGTTATAATAACAAGAACAGTTAATCTAATCAGTCAAATATATATTGTCATGTATATAAACTGTATTTGATAACTCTTAAGCAAAATCATAAAGCAAGATAAAGCTCAACAAGCTGCCCGTGATGAAAAGTTGGTTCCTTCAGATGACAGAGTCAAAATTGGCAAAAGCAATCTGAATGGATCCTTCCATAACACAAAAGGAGGAAACATATCAAGTCGTTTTGGATATTATCATGAACACTCCATGCTACAATGCTTTTCTTATTCCTGCTGATGTACCCAAAATTTACGTGCAGCAGTTCTAGCTCACGATTAAAAAGGTTAAGAAATCCCTTTTCGACCAGTTTGACATTGACAACAAGACGTGTCAGATTGATGTTGAACTTTTTAAAGAGATTATTGATATATGCCCAAGAGTTCAGAATCATGAATTCACTGTGCCTTCATCTTCTGATTCTCTTCTGGAATTTCTTCTGGATCTTGGCTACAAAGGTCAATTGAAATACATTTCTTAAATGTATGTTGATCAGATGCATCAACCTTGGAGAACCTTTGGAGATATCATTAACAGATGCTTATCGGGGAAGACATTGAGTAATGACAGACTCCGCCGTCAAGAATTGGAATAATGTGGGGCATGTACCACAAGGCGAATGTTGATTATGCTGCTTTAACTTGGGAAGATCTTCAATACCAAATCGACAACATGTAGTCAAAAGTTAGAAGACGAGAGATCATGCCCTACCTAAGGTTCACCAAAGTCATCATACATTATTTCATGTCTCAACACAAATCTATTTCCAAAAGACAAGGTTCACCCTACCACACTGTTGATAATGATGGTGTGTTGGATAGACTAATGTTCATCAATAAAGGAGATATTTACCAAGTCTATGGAAAGCCAATCCTAGATACACTGATAACTAATGAGATCAAGATCACTGAAGCTTACAAGACATTCTTTGGCATATCCACTGGTTTAATTCCTTCAAAGAAAGGAATAGGTAAAGGAGCTCATGAAACTAAAGCACTTGTTGTTTCGAAGAAGACAACTGCTACCTCCAAAAAGAAACAGTCAAAAAGGAAATTGGTACTCCATGATGAATCTAAAGGAGAACCAAAAAATAGGCCAAGTAGCATAAAGAAAAGGACACCCAGAGTTGTTGCTATTTAAGAACCTCCAAGTGTCCCTGCAAAGAAAACACAAGAGTCATCTGGAAAGCTTAAAGGTATTGAATTGCTATCTGATGCAGCACAATTAGAACTTGAAACTCATAGAGCAATCAAGGCAAGAAGACGTGAAAGCAGATTTCAACATCAAACTGGAGGCTCAAGTAAAGGAGCTGGTATGAGACTAGAGGTTCCTAATGAGCCATCAGACAAATCTGCAGACTCAGATGAAGGAGCTGGTACTTCACCAGAGGTTTCGGATAAGTCAGAAGATAAAAGTAAAGCTAGAGATGATCTTGATGATTGAGGCTCCATTGATGATAAGGAATATCTACTCGCTTACAAAGATGAGAAACCCGAAGATATACCATAGCAATCCACTGATGATGATGAATCTGAGAATGATGAAGAAGAAGAAGATGATGCAAGTATTGATATTGAAAAGATTGACGATGAAAGGATAAACACTGATGTTGAAGATCAGGTAAAGGATGTAGTAGAAATGAATGTTGCTGAGGAAGCAGACGAGGAAAATACTAAAAGAGTAGAAGAACAAAAGGAAGATGAAGAACTCAAGGCTGAGGAAGAGCAAAAGGAGATGATCAAGCTGGAGATGAACAATTAGTGGTTCCTGTCTCAACAACACAAAAAGAGACACCTAGTCTGCTTCAATCCACCTTTAGTCATTTTGTCTCTTCAAACTTTGGTAATCAATTTATTAATTCTCCTAATGCATCTCTTATCGGTACTATTCCAGAAAATGATGAAGCAGAGATCAATTCCTTGTCGGATGTTCAAATCCAACAAGATGTGCCTAATGTTCAGCAAGAACCGTTTCATGCTGTTAAAGTGTCCGTGATTCCTAAAACAACACAACAACCACCATTTACACCACCAACACCTCCACCACCAGCTACAGAAATCCCATCTACTCAATTTTCCAACTCTGAAGCAGTAAAATCTATTGTCTAAAGATTTACTGAATTGGAACAAATTGTCAAGGAACTCAAGCAAGCTGATCATTCTACAACATTTCTTGTTTCAATTAGATCCCAAGTACCATCAATAGTTAAAGAGTATCTTGGATCCAACTATAACAACCCGTAATTTTCATCAATGTAATTATCAATCTATTAAATTAGATACACTGTATTATCCATCTATTATATATACACCACCTTTATACAGGTAAAATTTTTGTTTTATCTCATTTACAACGTAACTTGCATCTCTAAAGTAAACGAGCTCACGCAACCTCTATCAATCCTATCTATATATATGTTTACCTCATGTAAACATCCTAATTTGTTTAAAGACAAATATATTAATATCATTTTTTACCATTGTCTATAAATTTAACGTACTTTTGTCAAAGCTTATCTCAAACATGCATTTTTAAAACGTTAACATTTATAACCAAACCCAAATTATATGTAATATATACATATAAAATAAATGTACAAGCCTTTAAAGCATGTGTACAAGTATCAATGCAAAATATTTGAATTATATTTTCCCTCCAAGTCAATGTACATCTCATTTAAGATCAATGTACAGATCTATAATGCCTCTAAAAATACTCTTTTGGTCATGTAACTCCTAAACCATGTTTAACTTTACACCACTTTAACACAAATGGTACAAGCACTAAAATGCATGACTCTTAAACCTTAAACATAAAACCCTAATTTAATACCCTAAAAACCTGATAAACTATACCCGAAACCTAAATTTCTCTTCAACTAAAATCTAAACTCCTAAAACTAAAAACTAAAGCCCTAAACCTTAATCATTAAGCCCTAATCTCAGTCCTTAAAAACTTATCCTTAAACTTAATCTATCCTTAATCCTAAACCCAATCCAAATTTTAAAACCCTAAACCCTAACCCGAAAGAAAAACCAACCCGATACCATTTTCTTTCCATTTCGACCCATTTTTACTCCTAAGTTACCAACCTAGCTCCTCAAGCACCCTATTTGGTCTCACAAAGCAGCCACCCTATGTAGCGTACAAGCACCTCCATTTCATCTATTGGCCACCAAGCAAGCCACACCACCTCCTTGTTGTTCATTTCCTCCCGCGGCCATATAAGCACTAAACCTCAAACTATCTTAAACCCTAACCCTAACTTGAAATTAAGACCCTAAACCCTAACCCGAAATAAAATGAACCCGACACCCCTTTTACTTCATTTTTACCCATTTTAAGCAACCACGCACCTCAAGCACCTCCCTTGCATCACCATGACATCACCTAGCAGCCACCCTAGCACCTTACAAGCACCTCCATTACCTCCTTGTAAGCTACTTGTAAACAAACATCTCCTTGTCATCCTTGTGGTTAGCTGTGACCTCCCACCACCTTACACCATTCATATCTAGTTTGCTAGCCTTCCATACTCACCATCTAGCATCCATTAGTCATCTCCTCTAGCCTTGACACTAATCAAATGCTAAAACTCGGGCACTAAGGCTCTTTGAGCACTATAAATAGCCAAAACAAGCAACCCTTTCATTTCATCCTTCAAACTCAAACACACACACTCAAATGGAGTTCTATCCATT
Organism: Tanacetum coccineum; assembly: GCA_026074375.1. NCBI lineage: Eukaryota > Viridiplantae > Streptophyta > Magnoliopsida > Asterales > Asteraceae > Tanacetum > Tanacetum coccineum. The sequence goes on along the minus strand of BQNB010000005.1, from coordinate 185,709 downwards.
CTATCGCAGTAGTAGAAGATCAAGTGAAGTCCCTAAGCTTAAAATAGAAGCCAAGAATCAAGAAAAATGAGCCCTTGAAGTCGTTACTAGGCGTACGAACCCGAAAACCCTATTCCGACCCATTTTAGCTCAAGTAAGCTCAAAATCTTGTTCAATAAGCTTATAATTTGTATTAGAATGTTCATAATACTCTTAATAACATATATAAACTCTTGATTGAAGCATTGAATCCTCAAACCCATGTATTTTTTGTAAAAACCCTAAAAACGACCCGTTTTGATTTTCCAACAAAGGAATACTTTTTCTAAAATTTTGTTACGTTAAAACATCTTATTTTAGCTTATTCTAATAAGCCATAACTTGCAAATATCATTTGGAATCTTAAAATAACCTTGCATGGCTTTTTGGACTTGTTTTGCAAAAGTTTTCATGCATAGGGGTATATATCATAACTTTTTAAAATTTATAACTAAAGGGGCTGAAAATGTCATTATTCTAAAGTTATAACTATGAGGAGTTGTTTTGTAAAATTCTAAAGTTAAAGGTTTAAATCATATATACTATTATATAAATGACTAAACTTGTAAAAATTTATAAACCAAGGGTATATACTGTCATTTTTGTATTCTTAAAAATATAAAATATAATATTTTTATACAAATTATAAAAATATATATGAATATTATAAGACTCGATTTTGTTAAAACCCGACACATTTCGTTATTAATCAACGATCGACGCATTAAAAATCAATTATGTTATATATTTAACGTAACTTATCATCGACTAGCTTTTGAAGAAACTTGCAATCTTATCATATCATGCTACTAGGGAATTTCATGTGAGGTGTTTCATTTAAGTATACATTTTGACTAGTTTGCTGGGTTTACAATTTAAAGTGCCCTAGCTCCTCAAACGATAATGTATGACCTCTGAATTATGATAGCCCGAACAGTGATACAATATCTCCATAAATTAATAAATCAAAGTAATACGTTAAACTTTATGAAGTTTTTAAAACATAAACAATCACACTAAGACTTGACATATTACACTAGGTTGCGTGACGAAAGCCGTTACTTTCATTTGATATACTTTTGTCATCAATCAGATTTTCCTTGTTAAGGTGAGTTCATAGCCTTAACAGTGTTTTCATAAACCCGTGAGGGGGATACATGTTATAAACTATGAATACAAGTGTTTTCTAAATGTATGCTATCATAATATATTATTACTTGTGATTTAAGTCCCTTTATGCCAAAAGACCCCACTATCATGGACCATTAATAACTTGCGAGTGAACGCGAATATTGTGGATAGGCTTATTGGGATTGACGAATCCTGTTTGTGTTAGCCGGATAGGTAACCAAACGCACTATATTTGAATCTTATAGGTATATGGCAATTAGCTATACCGGGGGCCATTATCATTATATATATCATTATTGATATATACACAAGTCAGTTTGTGTGCTATGAGCTTAGACGCAATAATACACTATTAATATTGTTTTCTATAATAATTGTACTCGTTGCAATTATCACTATTTTTGGGTGTATAACAACGTAACCCACTATCTATGATGACTTGTATTCATACTATTTATCATAAACATATGAATTTCACTCAACCTTTGTGTTCACCTTTTTAGCATGTTTATCTCAGGTAATTGAGCAAACTATGGCACGGAGTGGCATGGACTGAAGATGGCTAAACTGTTATCATTCAACTTTATTTTTTCTTGTAGATTTTAGGACCTCTGTTTGTAAAAACTCTGATGAATAAATGAATGATAACAAATTTTTCCAAAACGTCTCTTTATGAGTCGTTTTCTATGATTATGACTGTTGTACTATGAAGTAATACCCCAGATTAGCTTCCGCTGCTATATTTATCAAAATGGGGGTGTTACAGATTGGTATCAGAGCCATGGTTATAGAGAACAAGGTTAAAACCTTAACTATAACTACTTTTCTTCTTCTAGCCAAGAAAGTCCTCCGTGCCACTACATTTCCCGAATAGTATGTAAAGATACATAACTACTATACTATTATATAAATAACTTATGTTATTTACACTGGGTTGTTACACAGTTATGTCTTCGTCCAACCACCCTATTATCGTCCCATCCGATTCCGATATTGAGGATGCTTTTTCCTCTACAAATGTTCCAGACTATTTCCCAGCCACACCGGGAAACACTTCTCCTGACTCTTCAAATGATTTAACTAAGTATCTTTTGGCCACACTAGTCTTCTCACCTTTACATGATGATCCGTATATGGAAATCATGCAAGCATATGATGCTACTGATAATGAATTACCTATTCCTCCACTTCAAGCTCCTATTGCTCCACCAACTGTTGTGTCTCCATCTCCAGTGTTATCACTATCACCAATGTTTGATTCTCGAGATTTATTTCCTCCCGAGGAGATTTCACCACCTAAAGACATTGAGACTCCTGTTGAATCACCCATTCCAATATCTCCATCTTCATCAGTAGGATCTTCATCACCAGTTAGGTCAACTACACCACCACCAGACTATCCCTTTGATAAATCTATCTTCGCAGAGTTAGATAACTCATTATGGATCATACCGCGACCACTGGGAAGTGAACCAGTCCCCGAGGAACCTAATGAGTCAGATGCTTGTGAAAGTATTCATCTCTGGAAATGATCATTGAGAATATCCAAGTTTGTCATCAAGGGTCTTCTGAACAAGATTCAAGAACTCAAAAACAACAAGGGAGAACCACCAGATTAGATCTGTGTCATTTACAGCTTTCTAGAATCCAACCACTAGATGTATGGTATAAATAATGACACTAGTCAAATTTTGTTATGTAAATTATATAGACAAGTTATTTATACAAATGATGATTCCGTTATACCTCGTTGTTTCATAATACCAATTTTGTATGTCGAGATTGTCTATCCTATATCCTGTAGTATGATGACTCATATCTTTATCCAAGATTACTATGATTCTTTTACCATCCGATTTTCTCAAACCTTTAAACACTAAGCCTCCTATTGGATCACTCACTTCATTATCTCCGTATCTATCTCTGGAAGTCTTAAATTCCAAAATTTCCGTTGTATCCTGCAATGTATTACCAAAGAATGATCACAAGTCTTTACATTATACCTTAACTTGTGATATGACTATATCATTTTATGGATTCTTATCCTGTGTTGTCTTGATAGATGCCTCCCAAGAGAACATCAACATCTGCAGCACCAGCTATGACTCAGGCTGCCATCCGGCAACTAGTTGTTGATAGTGTTGCTGCTGCTCTGGAAGCACAAGCTGCTACCATGGCAAATACTGACAATCCCAATAGGAACACCGGACCAAGAGAAACTCCTGTAGCAAAAAGGGGAAACTATAAAGAGTTCATAAGCTGTCAACCTTTCTACTTCAATGGTACGGAAGGAGCTGTCAGACTCATTCGTTGGTTTGAACGGACTGAATCAGTGTTTTCTCGTAGCAACTGTGTCGAAGTCATGGAAGCCTTGGGTTGATTCTAGTGCTCGGGTAACCATTTAAACTACGTTTGGGTAGTCGGTTCGCGTTCATTCTCTCTTGTCAAAACCCTCTTTGTAAGTTTTATAAATCTTTATTTAACTTGTACATTTGAGTGTTAAATGATGCTTAAATGTTAGTTGTACGACCCGTTTGTTAAAAATCGAAAATGAAAAGTTTACGAAAGGTTTTAAAAGGGTGCGTTTGTTTCGAATAGAAATAAAATAGGGATAAGGTTTTGTTAGTTTCAATATTGTGGTCGTGATGGTTGAAAAACATTTGTTGCTAATTAGCTTATTTTGGATAATAGCTTATTTACAAGTACTTTTCGGCTTATTTTGGGCTTAAGGTGGTTCGAAAACCACAAGGATGTTAGTAGAAGTATTTTTGGTTATTACCCTAGTATGTCATATTTTTGTGGACTATTTTTATAGCTTATGGTGATAACCAAATATAATACGTAGCTTATTAGCTTATTTTTAAGCTTATGGATTTGGTTTTGGAGCTATTGGGCTCACGGCCCAATAAGCCTCAATAAGCCGTGGCTTATTGAGTGCTTATTGTTGTCCGGATTATTTTGTTAGTTATTGTTTTAGGCTTATATTTACTAATGGGCTTTGGTATTGGGCCTAATGTTATATTACTATTCGTATATGGAATATTTAATGGATCCTTATTGGGCCTTAAGGCCCAATAAACGTAAACTAGTCATTTTAAAAGATTTGACGGACTTTTGAAAAGCGAAACATGTTTATGAATTTATTTTGAAAGTCGTTTGGGAAATACGTTTTGGTGAACATTGCGAAACATCAATTTTTGGTATTTTGCTGGAAAATGGTGAATTAGTGGAAAATTTGTTTGAAATTAAAGTTCAAAACCATGGGAAATGTTGTATAAACGTACGGGTCATGTCGAAATTTCGTAAAAAGTCTATACTTAGAATTTTTACTCAAAACACGATTTTTAATAAAATAATAAAATATTATTATTTTAATAAGTCGACTAAAAGACGAAAAATATAAATTTTCTCAAAACTTCTCTAACATGTTTAACGTAAATAAACATTTCTTTTCGTATAGTATAAATGGTGTATTTATGGTAACTAAGTGTACCGAATAGAATTATCGAAGTATATTTATAACTATTTATTATTTTATATTACTTAACTATTTTACTTAAATAGTATAAGTATATTATACCGAGATATGAGTTGGGATATGGTATCATTTGAAGTTAAGTCGTCAACCATCACACTACTAAAACGTTAAAGATAACCGTACAACGAATCTGACCTCTATGCATCAAAACCTGAAAACTGTTTTGGAAATGAATGATTAAAATGGGACATTAATTGGACTAGGTCGTGTTCGGACGTCGTTGCATTTGCTTGTGTGATATTGAGTTTGCGGCTAGACACCTTTGCTTGAGGTGAGTTCTCGTAGCCCCACTTTTTAAATCTTTTCCGTTGGGGGAAAATGATACTCAAATGTGTTTTGAACAGTTTTCTGAACTGTGTGAAACATGGTTTTGTATTTGGGATAATTTATGTGCTTATGACTGCTATGTAAATGATATGTGTTGATATGATATGTTGTGTGGAACTTAAAGTGTGGAACTTCGCCCTATATATAGCTCCAGCTGGTAGGCTCACTACAACAAAATGAGGCTAATACAACACTTTATGAGCAACACTTTTAAAATGTGTTACTTTTTATTGAACATCAAACATTACGCAACATTTATAAGTTAAGTGTTGCATTTATGAATCTATCGCAATGTTTTTTTATAAGTGTTGCAAACCTTTTAAAGAAAAGCACCATGTTAAATCTAAAAAAGTTTGTTTTGCCTCTTTATACCTCTAAATGATATTTATAGGTTACAACTTGTTCCCGCCTTGCCAAAATTTATTTCCCCCCAAATCACCTTTCCCCCTTTCTCACCATATTCCTCCTTGCAATCTCTAGCATCACATCTTCCTAAATTGCTCGCTATTATATCGTCGCCTTGCTACACTTTCTATGTATATTAATTATATTTGATTTGTCATTTTATTATGTTATCTCACTGATAAATAAAACCACCAACATCTAACACTAGCTGCCTACCAACCGCCGCATACACCGAGGGCTTCATCATGGCACTCAATCAACTTTCTCAATCGAAAAGGTTTCATAATTTTTGTATAGCTTGATTATCATATATATATATTTAGATATCATTTTATTGTGATTTTGATATTGGTTTGATAAAATGAATTAAGTTATATTTGTTTAGGTGGTTATGTTATTATGCTTATGATGATTTTGATTATGATATAATCATTAGGTGATTTTGTTGGTTTAATAGTTGTTTAGTCCATCGATTGTATGATACGTTTGCATTTTTTAGCGTGTGTACAAGTGTTTGATAAAATCCATAAGTGAAAGCATTAGTAGTTGTGGCCAAAGTGTTTGATAAAATGCTCCAGTAAAAGCGTTAGGTGTTGACTGGATCGATGTGGTTTCAGGTGGAATTAGGTCGTAGATATTTTCGGATTTGAAGTTGCGGTTAAGTGATTGCAGCTCGTTAACGGTTGTTAGCAGCGGGGATTTTCCACACTGTCCATCTGATTATTAAAGAGTTGTACATTCATCATTATTGTAATGGTCGGAGTGTGTGTGTGTGTGTGTGGAGTGTTTGTTTACTTAATGCACAAAAGTGTGTTTACATGATCCGTTTACATAAGGAAATATGTCTATGGATTGATCATTTGATTATGAGTATCACACGAATATGAAGTTGTGAACCACCAACAGCTGAAGCAGACTTATTGAGAACATATATATTGTGAACTCTTTGAGAGGAAAGCTGAAGTTTGTGTCTCACTGGAAATACTTGCTTGATTCTCTCGCATATGTAGAATCATCGTCCATTCTTCTCGCTCATTTTCCTTTTGCTGAATTGGTTAGTAATTACCATTTAACTAGAACGTATGATTCAAGATTTGGTTATGCCTTAGATCAATTAATTTAAAGTAATTAACATTGTGAATTAGTGAGAACACATCTTTCAATCTGAATCCTTGTTTCAACATAGTATCTATTATGGCCTGTAAATGGGAAAAGAAGGGTTAACGAAGAAAATACTATTTTTGAAATGCAAATGAATATCAATGCTTTTTTGGTACCTTAGGTCTTGCGAATATTTGCGATATAGTATTACTCCCAAGTCCTAACTCCCGAGATGTTACCAGTATGGTATTGGAAATATATAGTTTGTTCTTTGAAGCAGATTAAGATTCATTTATGTCAAATACTACTGAATGTTGCCTATTATCATTTGAAATTTTGGTTTCAAGCATGTCCCATTATGGGGGTTAATCTAAGATGTTCACATTCATAATTGTTAGCCATACAGACAAGGAACCAGCTGAAGGAACCAATCATCCAGACTCGGCCCAAATTGGATTAAAGTGGGTCAGTTTAGCCCAGGCAGAGTCCAGCACATGAATGAAAGTTAGCTGTTCGTTTCCTTGTTTTGTTATTTATTTTTTAGTTGACCTTTTCTAAGCAGTTGTTTTTATTTTCCATAAAAGTTAGCTAAGTGGGTAGTTTCTTTGTTTATGGGCATCCCACCTTATGTTCCGTGAACTCCTAATGAAAGACAGTTTTTGATTCCTATATTTTTCTTTTTCTCTCTGAAAGCTTTCTTGAAAATTTGTCCATTGCTATCCTAATTTCTGGTAGGATTAGGATGTGAACTTTGGAGGCTAATTTGGGTTTATGTGGTGCATCTGTATCGTGAATTCAAGTTGGTGTTTGCTCAACAAAACTCTCGAGTGGTGCAACTGTATCTCGAAGGATTCCGCTGATCTCTTTGTTTAATTGATCCACTTTACTAGTAGTCGGCTATCAGAACTGAAGAGTTTTAAAGATTCATCCTCATCAAGAAAGTCAATGTCTTGGATTTCATCCACTCTATGAGATCTTAACAACTGTTTATCTTTACATGTGATTATAATCAAACTTCCTGGGAAAAACCAACTAGCTGAACCCGCTAGCGCCTTTAACTGACCCCGATGATCCACGTCGTCTAAAACAAGCAGGATCGGCTTCGATGACATCATTTTCTTTATCACCATAATTCCATCACCAACACTTGATAATGCCATATCTTCTATTTTCATGATCTTTCCAATCATATGCAGCTGGACTTGAATCAAGCCTTGTCGTTTTGTGACTTCTTTGACATCTTCACAAAAGCAACTACCTTCAAAGTGGACATACATCAAGTTATAAATGGCTTTGGCAAGGGTTGTCTTTCCTATTATTACCACATATTCCAATCATGTTAACCTTATCTGACCCAATGAAGCGTGGCAAATTTAATTTGTCAAAATGGAAATCTATGCCAACCAGGTTTTCACCAACATGCAAGGGCCCATCACATAAGTTTTTGAGTATGCCTTTGGAGATGCAATCGATGAACTTGTACTCATACCTGTTTACCACAAAGACACAATAAGTAAGAGAAATGACTTAGTGTTAAGCTTTAGTAGAGCTACAAGACTAATTACACAAAAACAAGAAAATTTTACCCATTTGTCATGTCCTGGAGATCCCATCCAGATAAGTTAGCCGCCATGGATAAAGCTTCCTTCAAATTATCTACCTCTGGTCTTTTTAAATCTTGATGTTTAGCAAAAGCTTCAGCATAACTCTTAGTTTGATTCCTCACCACATCAGGCTTGACGTTATAAAAGATGGTCCGAATCTCATGTTTGGGATTTTCAGTCTGCTTGAACCTGGGTATTTTGACACGTTACCTCAAACACCATGATGAAGAAACGTAATTCTTGGAGAAGATAACTATCAAAAACCTCGATCTTTCAATGGCTGCGTAGAGTTCTGGAGATATCTCTTCTCCTTTAGGCAAGTCGTTGTCATCTCTAAAAGCATGAATCCCTTTTCGCTTGAAATCGTTAAACATATGATCCATGAAGTTTTTGCGAATATCATCACCTCTGAAACTTACAAAAACATCATATTTCCACCGATGAGGAATGGACGTAGTAGCCATTGTCAATAATGAGATCACGCTCTACTCCCAAGTAAAGAAATGATCATCAGAAAGAGTAGGCATTATGAATAACAATTGGTTTCACTAAAAATGTGATTTTGCAATTTAGTTATTGGACTACAATAACATTAAGGGCGAGATAGACCTGGTAATTCCAACCCATTTAAACAAAAACGTATAAAGTATAAACCAATAGACCCACTAGACTCGTTGGGTCGACCCGACCCAACCTGTTTGACCCATGATCCGTTCGATCCAAATTTAAAATTTGATGTGTTTGACCCATGACCCATAACCTATAACCCGAACCGACCCATTTGCCACCTCACGTTTCTAATTTTAATAAGATTTATGCATACCTTCCTTAGGCTAAATTATAAGTCGTTGGATCTAATAATCAGTTCTATTGAATTAGAATAATAACCACACAAGATGTTAAAAACATAAAACACCAAGTTATAAAGTTTTGGGTTAATTATATTGAAATGTTATAAAATGAGACGATATTAAAATTAATTTGAGTATATAAACACTTACAGTTTACCAGTTGGAGATGCAAGTCTTTGAAAGTGAATGAATTGGCAGCTTACAAACAGTAAAGGCAAGTACTTGGTTCACCCCAAGTCAAATTATTTACATTTCTGGTCCTTCGCTTTTAGATGATATGAAAGGTAGGAAAAATATATCATGTTTATAAAAACATCATACAAATGCAGGAAGTAGTAATAGTCATTTAAATAGATTAACCATATATATCACCTACATTGACAATTATAACACCAACTAATTACTAACTCGTATATTACATGGAGTTTATACCAGGTAAGATGAACGCAACTTCAATTCACTTGATAAACTTCAATAATCACTGAATGGTTCAATATGTGTAACGTAGTACAATTCTATAATGTTGGATGTATAAGCCTAAAGACATGCACATAAATCTTAGGAGTGTAAAGTGGATTCCTTGATTAATGAAACAATAGTAATACAATAACCACCACAACAATCCTAATCCCACCAGAGCGGGGTAAGCGGAGGTGAAATACAGACAGATCCTACTCTTACTATCAGGATAAACCCGACAATAGAGCGACTACTTTCACAGGACTTTCGGCCATTGTATTAGGTTACATGTCATATACTCGTATTTAAAATATGATAGACACACAAAGCTATCAAGATACCATTTTTATATTAGTTAGTTTGTAACTGTTTAAAAGAGTGATCTAATATAAATCATAAGCTCAAAATTAAATGTACTATTACGCCTTGTAACGTGCTAGATTAGGCGATATTACGCCTTTTGTGAATATAGAAGACTAAGATTAATTTGCAACACAGATAACCAATTCAAAACACTTAAACTTGAATCATAATAATACCGCACAACAACACATATCAAATTTTTGGTGCCGTTGCCGGGGAGTGAATGATAAAAATGCTTATAACAGAAAACTGTATTAGCCATCATTAATCCGATTAGAAATTGGTTTGTTTATTTAGTGCAATGATTACTTATCTCGAAGAGGCATATCATTCTTAAGACTTAGGCGTTACATCTTCCTAAGACCTAGATACGAAGAATTCTGTCATAATTAAACGCATCCGCATAAAGCATCCTTACTTGTTGATTATAATCTATCTTAAGGATTAAAGCGATGGTGATTTTGTTAAACTCTAGCTCATAGAGACTTTATTAACTTACTGCTTAACGGCTCTTTATATACTAGTAGTCCACTGTCCGAGTTTTTACTAATTGATTAAGAACGTACTTGTTGATCCCAAGGACACCTAATGTCCAACTAAGCTCGCAATCTAAGGGCAAAGATAGGTCAATATTTGTGATCCTATGATTCTAGATATATAAATTGCAATATGGAGAGCTATCCCGGACTCTTAGCCTACGCCCAAACAACACCGAAGTTGCAGCGCATTAAATATGTAGGACTAGACCCAGTTGAATGATAGGTCGTATACTTAAGCACATAAACAAGTATAAATTGATAAACATAAACAAGCACACAATGATTAATTAAGCAATCGAGATATAAACAAAACCAAACATTCAGATATTCATAATAATGGCTAATACCCGAAGGTATTAGCCTTCAAACATCATAATTAATATAAGAGTAATTGTTTGGCCAAGGTAAACTAAACGAATTAACGAACGATACCAAAAACTAAACGATTACAAAAGTATAAGAAATTACACGAGTCTCCTATGGAATGGATCGCGTTGCAAGACCTCTTCTACTCTTTTTCTCCTCTGAAAATCAACTTTTGAGGTTTAGGTATCGAGAATATGATTTAGCACACCTAAAACTCATTTTTGAGTTTTCTATTTATACGGTCTGGAGTCGGTGCGATATGGCGTATCGAATAGGTTCGATACGTCGTATCGAATGGGTTCGATACGGCGTATCGGGGGTTTCTTAGAGTAGGGACCATACTTGATATCTTCTAAAATATTCACAAACTATATGTCCAATATGGCGTATTGGTCTTCTCTGGATACGACGTATTGATCATGTTTCCTTCGTGGTCTTTGGTGAGTGCAGGCACAGATACGCCATATCTTCCTTGATGGATACGACGTATTGGTTATCAGAACAGTAATCTTCAAAATCTCTTTGTTTAAGCTCTAGAATGCGCGCTTTTTGCTAATATTCACCAAGTACTCCATAATTACTGTAATTCTCAAATATAAACGATTAAGTAACAATTCTTTGCAATAATTATACAAAATGGGTTAATTACATAGAATAAATTATGCTATAAAATAGACGTTATTTGATGTTATCACCGTCTCCTATAAAACAGGCTTATTTATAAGGGTTAATAATATTTCTACCCCAGTTAGGCAAGCTTGCTCCAAGAAATGCCTCAAAAATAAATCATTTGGCCAATTGCCTCATGCGACCATGCGACTTCACTCATATATTGTGACATGTGTCCCTCGCCTAACTAATCATTGGAAGTACACATGTGTAGGAGTCAAGTACCAATGCATAAGGTACTTTCTTATGCGACATACATAGTACCTTTTATGCGATTTGTAGTTTTTATTATTTTAAAAAAAAGTCAAAAAAGAAAAAAATATTTTATTATTGTTTTAAACTTATGCAACTTGTACCTCACTAACTAATATTTTATGCGACTTGATAATTATAATAGTGTTTTTATTTATAGTTTTAAATAAGACTTTAAACTCATGCGACTTTTGTTTTTACTTAGTTTAAAAAGAAAAGAAAAACACGCACTCAAACACACACTAAGGGCCTGTTTGGTATGAAGTGATGATTCACTATGGGTGTCAGGTTAATAGATGAGTGTTTAATGAATCGGAATTGCAAATTAAATACTTACGTTTGGTTTGGTCAATGTTTCAAAATTCTTTGGTATCCATTTATTGGTTTGTCAAATGCACAATAGATAAAATAATAGTTAAAACCAAAAAGAATAATAATGTACAATGAAAAAGCATGACTAAAAAACAAAATAAAAAGAAAAAGTCAAAAAAAGTGAGCAACAATAACTTAAACCCAGCCAACATACTCTGATTCATGAAACCCTATATCTAAGGGTGTCAACTACTGTTTCAAGAACCATAGACCCAAAACAAACAAATTTTATTTCTTTGATTGTATTCCTCAAATACTACACCCTCATAACAAACACACCCTAATTCTTAATCCATCATTCATTCAAACAAACAATCTCTCCCCGCCACAATTGTACCACCGTCTTTCACCACAATAATCGCGGCCCTCCGTCATTGATACGACCCTGTTAGGGGTTGTATCGAGATATGACACCACTTCAAGCGTGTGCTGGCTCCTTAAGAATATTGAGAATAAGAAGAGACGATTTATTTGACGAACTTGATTGATTACTTTTCATTAATGAAACAAAACCTTAAATACTAGTTTTGTGATAACTCACATAAACACAAGACTTATCCTAAACATAACAAATACTTATCCTAAACATTTATTCTAAATAATTGATAACTATGATGGTTATCCCAACTCATCATGAAGTCCCTGTGCTTATCCACAGGCGTATCATTCCTCACTCCTTCAAAATCACCTTGCCCTCAAGGTGATGTCTTGTAAACTCTTGATTTCGGGATCCCAGATTCTTCTTTGAATTTTAGCATCCTTCGTTAATCGTTGTTGCTCTTGTCATCTCAACATTCTCTCTTGATGCATGAACATTGACTTTTGCGCTAATGGGGACTTCAAAACAGCAAGTTCTTTCTCACTAGCTCGCATGTGATCTGGTAGGCCTCCCTTGGAGGTAATGGCGCCAAGATCACCATTTTTCCCAGCAACAGATCTAGTTTAACAGGTTTTAATCCATCTTGACACCCATTTTCTTCATATGTAGCAACCATACAAAACCCATCTTGACACCCGTGTTCTTCATAGGTAGCAACCATACTTGTTGACACAGTTTCTACTTTGTCTGACGTATGAAGAGTTGTTTCCTTAATATCTTGTACTTGTACCGCTATATTGAGGTCGTTTGGTTTGGCGATGATTGTGGTAACCCTCTCATCCTCAAATAGGGCCTCGGTGATCCGGGCTAAGGCAAAGGCTTCTCCTAAAGTTGTAGGCATTGCCCTCAATAGATCTATTTGTAATGTCAGCTTAAGTCCAGAGATATAAAATAATGTAAGTAAAGATTCAGAGATCCCCGTTACTCGATTTGCAAGTACCACAAACTCACTCTCAATGAAAGCACCAATTGATACGACCCTGTTAGGGGTTGTATCGGGATAGGGCATCACTTCAAGCGTGTGCTGGCTCCGTCAGAAATTAGAGAGAAGAACTAGAGCTTTGTTTATCTTAAACTTTGATTGATTGATAAACTAAAAGATTACAAAGAGTATTTATAATAGCTAAATGGGCCATGGGCCTATTATGGCTATTATGACTTTCCTAAACCAATAGTCAAACGTATTGAATGCGATGACATTTCTAAACAATGACTTTCCTAACACAAGGAGACAACATAAATACATCCCTAAACAAATAGTCAAGACATATCTTAAACATAATAAACTATGATAATAATCTAACTATGGTGTATCATTTCCTAATTGTGGGTGTATCATTCCTCACTCCTTCACAACCACCTTGCCCTCAAGGTGTTGTCTTGAAGAGATATTGATTCTGGGATCCCATGTTCTTTCTTGGATAAACATGAATTCTTTCCAATGGTTCTTCACATAAGGCTGATAAACAACCAAATGAGATGCGAGCCAGGGTGGTAGCCAAGCACCATAAACCTTTGCCAGTTTTCTAATCTTTCTGGTCGCTTCGGACTTAGCCTTCTTAAATTCCTCATCATCAATTTTTAGAGAACACTTTATTATAACTTCTTGAAGATCATGAAGCGTCAAGTTTAGATCTATCATCTTCTTCTCCAAATCCTTTGACGTGGTTTCTAAAGCCTCCCTAAAGTTGTTCTGTAACTGCAACTCCATCGGAAGTTTCTCCACCTGCTTCACCAACTCATGAACCCGTGTATGAGTTTCTTTGATCTCTTCATTAGCATCTAAAGACCCTTTTACGTCAAGTTAAGCTACTTCACTTTGCAATGATGTAATGGTATCTGCTGTCTCATTAATGTTTTGCTCTTTCTTTGTAGTTACCTTCTCTTTATGCACAATGGCCTCAAAACGAGACTAGGTTATACGGGCTAAGGAAAAGGCTTCTTCTAAAGTTGTAGGCCTTGCACTAAATACTTCTATCTGTAATGACACTTTAAGTTCGGAGATATAAAACGATTTAAGCAAAGATTCTGATATCTCCGTTACTCGTTTTATAAGCCTCTCAAACTCCATCTGGTGTTCGACCACCGTACCCATTTGCAAGAGCTTAGAAAGTGCGTCTTTTGCGTCCCGCTCGCTACCGGCCGATGCCATGATCTTTTTTTTTGGAACCTTGAATCAGAAGCCCTCAACGAGGACTCTCAATGAAAGCACCAATTGATACGACCTTGTTAGGGGTTGTATCGGGATAAGGCACCACTTCAAGCGTGTGCTGGCTCCTTAAGAATATTGAGAATAAGAAGAGACAATTTATTTGACTAACTTAATTGATTACTTTTCATTAATGAAACAAAACCTTAAATACTAGTTATGTGATAACTCACATAAACACAAGACTTATCCTTAACATAACAAATACTTATCCTAAACATTTATTCTAAATAATTGATAACTGTGATGGTTATCCCAACTCATCATGAAGTCCCTGTGCTTATCCACAGGCGTATCAGTCGTCACTCACCACCACTATCGCGTCACCGTCGTCGTCTCTTACCACCGCCGTCGTCAAATTTATCATGCACCAGTAATCAAGTTGAGGTATTTTCAGTTTTTATTTCGTTTATTATATAATTATGTATATGACTGTGCTAAAATGGTTGCGGATTGTATTTATAGACTTACTGTTTGACGAAATTGCTAACTATGTTGTGTGTATTTTTTGCTAAAAATGTTGTGGATTGCATGTGTAGACTAAGTGTATGACGAAATGCCTGACTTAGTTGTGTGTATTTTTTGTTAAAAATGTCATGGATATATGTGTAAAACAAGTGATCGTGAGGGTGCAATTGTTAGTAGGGATGGTTTGGCCAAAACCTTATATTCAAGCTTATTTGATCTCCTGTCCGGTTTTTAAAACATTGTGAATAACAACACCGTTAGTTAAAATTCAGGGGTGGACCTTGTTTTCAGATTAAACCAACTAGAATGGTAAGCTAAACCTTTTTTGTTATAGCACGAAAGGAGTGGTAATTTAGTTGAACCTTAATACATACACATTTATTGTTGAACAGAGAAAGTGTCGAAAACCGTCATCGAGATACCCCTGTTAGGTTGGTGCACCAATGGGTAGAATTGCAGCACTTTATGTCATGGTTGCTCCTTTTTTTTTTGAACGGCGATTTATCAAAACACTAGCAAGGAGCTAGATCAAACAAGAACAATATAAGGGTTCTTAAGCCAATCGTCCCACTTGAACGACGCTTTACATCTGAATTTACACCAATAAAAAGAACTAGAAACTAAATTATCAAATATCAGCGCCTTTTCAGAGATCTTCTTATCAAACAGAAGCTTGTTGCGAAAGTTCCACATATACCACCACAAACCATAGTATACACCCACAAGAACGCCTTTGAGTTTGGATTGAATCCGAATAGAAACCAACCAAACTCGCCATTCCTCGTAAGAATTCACATCCGAATAGTCGGTATTCCACCAAGAAGATATGTCATGGTTGCTCCTACTTTATGTTACCGGTTTAAAATTGCTGCCCAGCTCTTGTGTTTGTTATGTCCGTAAACTTTAACAATCATTTTTAAATCTAATATTTAATTTATTAATCTAACTTATTAATATACAAATGATCAGTTAAGTCATTTTTTTAAGGGTTCTCTTAATCCTTACTACAAGATGACTCAACCTAAGCAACTTTTAATAACTCAGATGTACTTAAAGAAAGTCCATTGATGTAAATGAGAGAAATGAAGAAGTATGTTGGTATATCATGTAAAGGACCCTAGTTAATAATATTAATACATATCTATCTCATATACGTATTGTGGATTAAGCTTCTGATTTGACTATTCTAGTTATTTTCATTTTGATTGTAGGGTCAAGATGTTATCGCTTCGTTGCCATGGGATGAGTGGTGGAACTTTGAGTTATCAGAAGATGATGCTAATCCTCATATCGCTTTACTTCCTTTGCATCCGATGTTTGAGCTAAATCCAACAAGACTACTGCATGGGAGTATGCCCAAAGCATGATTGGCCTACCATATGGATATCCATATTTTGATTATTTAGCT
The DNA here is from genome assembly GCA_026074375.1 of Tanacetum coccineum. Taxonomy (NCBI): domain Eukaryota; kingdom Viridiplantae; phylum Streptophyta; class Magnoliopsida; order Asterales; family Asteraceae; genus Tanacetum; species Tanacetum coccineum. The sequence goes on along the minus strand of BQNB010000005.1, from coordinate 169,250 downwards.
CGGATAGACACGTATCAGTATGATAAATACCCTCACCCTTTTTGAATGCTACTAACCTGGTGCTGCTTCACTTGTTTTTAACTTTAAAACTCATAACTCATTTTTTTATCCCGATTTGATTTAGTTTTCTAATGAGTTCTTAAATCATGATACAGGTTGCTCCTGTTATTACCTGTGGGGGGGTGGAATCAATTGTAGCCTGATATGCTGCTAACATGTGGAATGAAGCTTGAATAAGCGGCTTGGTACAAAGGTCTGCTCTACTTTTCCTTGAATAGGACATGTTTTTCAAGTGACAAGTTTAAATCTAGAGAAGGAAAAATAGGTAGGTTGGGTAACGGGTCAAATCGATTTGAATAAACAAGGGGTCATTATGAGCAATGGACCTCATGGTTTGGATAAACAATAGTACTTCGAGTAGGGGTTGGGCAAGATTGATTGATCGGCCGATACTTTCCCCTATAAATTTCTAAGTTTTTATATGTAATCCCTGTATCAAATCTAATTACACAAATTACAAGATATATTACTCGTGATAAACATGTAAATTAACTATGAACAGAGAATATAATTTTATTATCAAACTAATAAGTTTTAATTTAACAATCTCGGTTTCAACTTGCTCTAACGGAAATCATTTTTTACTTTTTTAGTCAAAAGTTTGTTTTGGGTAAAGGGTTTCTCCGGTAAATGTTGATGAGGTAGTCTCATCCGGTATCTCCCAAGGAAACAACACAGCTAACTATCTTTGCCTAAATAGACGCAGATCTATAGCAACTAATACACGAACTCCCGGCATAACTAGAATTCAAAGAATATACCAGTTCGAGTCACAGTACATACCGGTTCAAGTAGGGCAAAACCTAAGGAGACAGTGAAGTACTAGTCGAGACCATCGTCCTTAGGCTGACATATAAATGACAATTGGGTCAACGAGAAACACTGTCTCGATGACTTCCTTGCTGACCATAAGCGACAACCACCATTCTCATGTCGTCAGGTAAGGTTCGAGTAGTATAAAGAGGGAAGCCCGTTCCTTTAGAAAGGCTTAACACACCTACATCCGAAACCACCTTCCGATCTTTATTTCCGCACCGCAAAATATCTCATAAAACGATCTATACTCATCACCTCAACCTGGAGATGTCTCAGGACTAAACACCCGAGGCGAGCTAACGATGTTCTTCTAAATTTGCAACAGATAAGATACAATGGGGGGGGGGGACTTAAAGTCGTTTTGGGGGAGGCCAGGAGGCCGGAGACGGCAGACAAGACCTTGAATTTAAAGTCCATTTGGCTAAGAGAGGCCCAAGCGGGCCCGTGTAAATTTGTTGGCTTCAACAAAAGTATTTACTTAAAAAAAATGATTGAGTACAAAGGAGAGGGTGAATCCTCAACACATCATTCCGTAAACAAAGGCACAAGTACGAACATAACAAGCACACACTACAGCAAAGGAGATACTGCAATCACTAGATTTACAATTGACGCAATACGAACTCAAAAAACAATTTAACATTCCGACCACGGACCGTGATATCAAAATCATCACAAATAGCTTGAAGGTCTTTAGACATATGATGGCTTTCATACAAATCGTGGTCGTAGTCATCATCCCGTTTTATTTCCCTCCATTATATCCGCATTTTAGTTCACCGGCGGGAAACGTGACTGATGTAGTTGTCCCTTTGGAGTGTTGTTTTTCATATATCCAACTAATATCCATTACCCGCTTCATCCATTGGATATGGATGGATGAACCACGTGAATGGATACGCATATGGATGATGATAAATTAGGTACCAGTTTCAAACCATGTAAGGAAATGCAACCTCTAAATACTTAGTCCACTCCCCTCCCCCCAAACAAAAAAAGGGTTGCCACTTTAGTTGTGGTAAAAACGAAGAATATCGTGTGAAACCATTACTCGCACATGGAATAAGAGGAATTGTGTGGGAATTATACTAATTTTGAAATATATGTGTCATGAATATGGATATTTTGGCTTGGTTATCAACTAAATACAAGACTGTAAATCTAAAACCTTATTAATTTGGACACTCAACATCATACAACCTTGTTTATAATCTGGATCTCCCAAGATGCTGCAAACAACTTTGCCCAATTTTACATTTATATGTTCATTATAACAAGCGACTCACCATCCCAGATGAAATAACATTTGATTTTTGACGAGAAAGTCAAAGACAACCTCGTGGTTTGATGTTTCCTTCTCACGCAATAACATCCCTTACGAAACTTATTAGCAGTTTACACCACTCGTTAGCAAACGTTTTTCCGAAATACATCCCTCGTACCTAGACTACGTTAAATATCCAGTTTTATGGGCCACTTTCAAGGGTACTTTCAGACCTTATCATGTTTCCCAGAAATCATAGTAATCCGAGTAAACTCTGCAAATACATCCTTAGTGTTTTCATGGTTCCCAACGAAATACAATCATTGTGGAAAGAAAAGGACGAAAATACCCCTGAAGTGGGACCCAAAAAAACTGAATATTTAACGAAGTTAGTGACGAGGGATGTATTTCGGCAAACGTTTGTCTAACGAGTGGTGTAAACTGCTAATACTTTCGATCAGGGATGTATTTCATGAGAAACATGAAACCAAAAGGATGTATTTTGGAGTTTACTCTTTGTGAAAATCAATTTCCCAACAGGAGGAACATGAGGTTACGTGAGGACATTTCCTTCAAAGACCACACTTTATCTCCCTTTAAGCATTGCCAAAAGGATACCGATTATAAACGCGCAATGATATACTATACCAAGAGAATCTTTTATAAATATAAAAAACGCCAATAAGAGAAAAATCTAATGTGGTATTAAAAAAACCTCCCACTAATAGTAAAATGTCATGAACTTAAAAATCTGTACTTGAGAGGGTCATGTTACAACTCTCAAAACTAAAAATCTTAAATTTTGCATCAAACTTAAGCTTCTTTGGTCACTTGCCATCTCAAACCTGAAAGGAAAACAATTTTGAATTCAATAAAACGTCCAAAGTAAATGTCACAAGAACTTAAAACACAAATGTTGTAAAGCTCGATAACATAGAGCACAAGGTGTCATAACTATCATAACACTAAAAAGTGCAGCCATCTCAGCGTCACATCATCTTTAACATTTTAACACCAACAGACCAAAATATCACTCCACTATTAACACCCCATAACACCACTCTTTTAGGACCCACATTTTTTTTCTTTTTCATTTATTTAAACAAACTAAATATTTCATTCATTTAATAAAAATAAAATTACATTACTAAAAGAAGCATACGAAAAAAAAACATACGCCCCAACGACTATTCACGGTGAAAATTATATTTGTCTTTGATTTGTTGTTTTTGCACGTTGATCCAATACGCACCGTCCTTCAACAAATCCTTCATGTTAATAGCGAGAAATTCCATCTCTTCCAAAAGCTGCAAAGTACGGTCTTTCTCTTTAGCCGCGTCGTACGCCGATTCAGCCGCTTCCCTTTTGAGAAAAAATTCGGTTTTCATAATCGTCCAAGTCGCCTACTTCGGCTCGACATCAAAACATTTTCGACTTAACCGCGCTCCCAAATGCCAACACCAAGCCGTCTCACTCTATCTCTCAAGCCGATCTTCTAACCCGACTGCTTGGCAAGAGTGTTGGCTCCAAACTTCAACTTAGACAAATGTTATATAGTGTAATTTATAAAGTTATTAAATACATGAAAAGTGATAACTTTACCTAAATTCATATAAGAGTTAATTGCATAAATCGTCCCTGTGGTTTGTCGGGTTTAACGAAAATCGTCCCTCCAAAACTATTTTAACGGATCCTCTCCCTGTGGTTTTGACCCATATCGGGTTTGGTCCCTTAACCAATTTTCTGTCAGTTTGACTGTTAAAAGAGATGAAATGACCAAACTACCCTTCTATTATTATTATTATTATTATTATTCTTTTTCTTTATCAATAATAATATTTTATTATTGTAACAATTTTATTATTATTATTATTATTATCAATTTAGGAAACATTATATCTACCCCACCACCATTTCCAGTTAGTACCATAAATCCGTTCACCATCATTTTTTTCCGATCAGCCAATATTTTGCCAACCTAGTTCAAAAAATAATATATATATAAATATTAATATTTTGCAACCTTTACAACATAAAACAAATATTCCTGATAAAACAAATATTCCTGGAATTTTGAAAAGAACAAGTATGTCTTAAAATAACAAAGATCAATTTGTAACACATAGCCATCTTCTTAACCCGCAACAACCACCACCCACCATTAAATCCAGCCACCTCAAACATATTTTCTATAACATAATCAAAACACATAAAAAATCTCTACATAATCAAACCCAAATCACATCGTCTCATTTTCGTTATTTAAACCACATCGAAACACCTTAAACACGCCATCTATCATTTCATTAAAAAAAATATAACTTTAGTTCTTCCAGTTTTTTACAACCAAAAATACAACCCAAAAACCGCCGCTTTCCCAATTCAGATCCAAGAACACATCACTACTTGACAAAACATAAGTTGAATGTTTAGTGTGTCTATTTAAAAGATTTAAGGTATTGGTGTCTCGACTCACCAGCTGCCACAACAATCATCCCACTATCATCAACCGCCGTAAATCCCCCACACGAATCAACCAACTTGATTACAGATCGAAAATGGTTTTAGTTTTTCAGATCTAATTATTTTGTAGATCGAAACCATTTATTTCGTTCTCATACTCAAAGCCAAAAAACACTGGTTTTTTCTAGGGAGGGGCGGCAGAATTTTTGAGAGGGGTGGAGGTCTTTTTTGGCAGATCTGTGGTATTGATGCCTGGGAGTGTTTGTGTGTGTGGCAAATCTGTGGAAATGAAGAAGAGTAATAAAAAATATTAAGTTATTTTTTTTATAAAGAAGTAGGTGTGTGATAGTGGGATATGGGGAAAAGACATGATTACCCTGACATGTACATGACACATGACTAACTTAACGGTCAAACTGACAGAAAAATTGGTCAAGGGACCAAACCCGATACGGGTCAAAATCACAGGGAGAAGATCCGTTAAAATAGTTTCGGAGAGACGATTTTCGTTAAACCCGACAAACCACAGGGACGATTTATGCAATTAACTCTTCATATAATTTAAGTAAAGTGATAGCTTTACTTAAATTCATATAACTTTACATAAATTTATATAAAGTTATTAAATACCTAATTCATTTTAATATTTAACAACTAATGTAATTGTTTCATAAATTATCTTATTTTTTAGTTTCTTTTACAAGTTCAATGTATATGTTTTTATACATACTTTTTTATCGGATGAAAATAGGTTTAACTAAATTGTTTCGATTTTAACTTTTTATTATGTGTTTAATATGACAAAATTGAACTATTCTATTAATCCAATTTAAACCTCTTGAAAGTTTGATTTCACATTTTGTATATTTTTTTCCTATTATTGATTATTTAAGTGTGAAATGTCTCACTCAAGCTCCAATTGAATTTTGTATGGTTCGAGTAATTTGGACGAAGTTTACCAGAAAGTAAGACATAGTATCGGACGGTTACATATGATTATACAAAAAAGACATCATCATCATGTAGGTCCTGTTTACAAGTATATTAAGAGTATAATTGACCATGATAAATTATTTAACTGTTTTTGCAAGACTCTAAAGACTTGTTTATATCATGGTAGTTTACAGGTTTAGTATTTTGGGTTATGTCCAAAATCTCACACGTATTTTTTATTTCTCACATATATAAAATGAACACACTTGCAGCCACTCAACCATTAAAGTTTAAATAACCTTGTTAAATTGTTATTGGAGAGTATAGATCTAACTTGAGCTTCCATTCTTGATTGCACTATTATCATCTGCTTCTTAATCCATCGAAAATTAGTAAGTCATCATCTAATTTTTGCTTATTTCCCGGGTTTTTATTTAACCATTCTTTCATCTATATATATCATATTTCGTTGTATGCTTATCATTTAGAAAGAATGAGTTATTGTGTACTAAGATCATGATCAAGGAAAACTAAATCAAATGAACTTTAGAAAAATAATGATAGAGTATTTTACAATTATCGATTTCAAAACAAACACTTTGATAACTTGATTATAGTTATGGTCTTATGGAGGATTTGCAAAGTCAACGTGCATCATATATATGTGGGAAAACCCAGTTTGGTCTCTAAAACCGGTTTTAGGGTGAAACCAACCTGTCGAACTAGGAATCGGAAACTCGATCAGATCAACTAAAAAAACGGTTTAAAAAACAGTTGTATATATGACGTAGTAATTCGTGACACTTTCATGCGCAATTTGCAATTTGTTTAACGTATTATATTGCTTACAGGCATAGAATTTATATATAACATAAGGTATAACATAGAGGTGGCAACTTTAGACTTATTGGTTAAATTTGAGCCTAGCGAGTCAAAAAAAAAAAATTTCTACGCTTTTGTATGAGTTTTGTTACGTTTTTATGCATTTTTGTCCTTTTTTCTACGCTTTATATGTTTATCGAGTTTTTTTTACGTTTTGACGTTTTTATACGTGTTCATACGTTTACATATTTTTATACGTTCTCGTACGTTTTATTACGTTTTCGTCCGTTTTTGTATGTTTTGTATGTTTTTAAACGTCTCATTTGAACGTTTTTATGTGTATGTATCCGTTTTGTACCTTTTGTTAGGGTTTTCTTATGTTTTCATGCGTTTTCTTCTGTTTTCGTCCGTTTTGTTCGTTTTATACGTTTTTTTATGTTTTTATATTTTTTTTTCGTTTTATACGTTTTTATGCGTTTTTTTACGCTTTGTGCATTTATGGGCGTTATTATACGTTTTCATCCGCACAAAAACCTAAAAAACGTTACAAAACATATATAAAAACGTAGTAAACGTATAAAAATGTAGTAAACGTATAAAAACGTAGTAAACGTATAAAAACGTAGAAAAAGTAAATGGGGTATGAAAAAGTAAAAAAACGTAAAAGGGCAAATAAAACGTTCACAAACATATAAAAACGTATAGAAACGTAAAATAGGTATGAAAACGTTCAAAACGTACAAAAACGGACGAAAATTAAAAAACGTACGAAAACGGACGAGAATGTATGAAACGTACAAAAACGTTCAAAAACAGAGAAGAACGGACGAAAACGTATGAAAACGGACGAAAACGTACGAAAACATTATAAAACGTACAAAAACGGAGAAAACGGACGAAAGCTTATGAAAGCGGACAAAATCATACGTAAACTGAAGAAAACGGACGAAAACGGAGTAAAACGGACGAAAACATATGTAAACGTACGATAATGTATAAAGCGGACAAAAATGTACAAGATCTTACAAGAAATGCGAAAACTTTTAAAAACGTACGAAAACAAAAAAATGGATAAAAAGGGTTAATGAATCACTTCGGGTTAGTAGACAGAGCATCCTTGGCTTTTACAAAAGAAAAAACTTCTTTTTAAAGTGACCAAAACCCATTTAGACTCGAATTATCTAAACCTATGTTTCTAAAAGACCCATTTAGACTCAGACCCGTTTTAACCCAAACCTTAGACCCACGAACAATGTTTTGAAACTCGGTTCGACCCGGCCGGTTCAATCGGTTGAACCGGTTCCAATCGATAAAACGGGTCCAACTGAACCGGGTTTTATATTTTCAAAACCCGGTTAGACCTGTCGGGTTTGACGTGACCCGGGTCAATCCGGTTCTCGAGACCCGGCCGGGTTTTGGATTTTTCAATTTTTTTCAAATAATGTAAGTTGATTGTATATATTGCGACATAATTTTATTTTTACATGTTATATTTGTTAGGTAATTGGTTTTTTGGCGCGGTATATAGAATATTCATAATTTATACATATATTTTTTTTGTATTATTGCAAATATTATTATTATTATTATTATTTTTAAAACTGGGTTGACCCGGTGATCGAACCGGTCGAACCGGTAAGCCGGTGACCCGGACGAGTCGATTAAAAACCCCATTTTCGAAACATTGCCCACGACCCAAGACCTGACACACATATTTTGCCACATCCAGTATAACCGATATGTATAATTCTAGATTTGTCAAATTTTTTGCATAGCATGAATAATACAAAATACTCGTAATATGATTAGGATAAATTACACAATCATGCATTTTGCTAATTAAATTTTTTAGGAAACACGTCTAGATTTTAGTTGGTGTATTAAGAGATCGATTTGAAACGGTTAATCTTACTAAGAATAGATT
>BQNB010000005.1:105901-158669 GCA_026074375.1 Tanacetum coccineum | reverse complement strand
AATGGGCTCGATGTTCCAACTCGACAAATCCTTGACTCAAAGGGTGTCATACCTTCCAAAACTGTTGCTGATGCTAAAGTAGCCATTCAAGAAATGGCTGAATACTCTTAGAAATGGCACAATGGAACGTCTTTAAGGACCAGAAGTACTGAAACTTCTAACGGGCTTGCTGCTATCCAAGCCCAACTCAACAATCTCGAACGAGAAATAAAGAAAGTAAATGAGAAAGTGTACGCTGCTCAGGTTGGATGCAAACTATGCAAGGGACCACACTATACAAAAGATTGTCCACAAAAGGAAGAAGGGAAAACTTTAGAAGAAGCTTACTATACACAGTTCGATGCACCCTATCAACCTGGGGGACAATATAGAGCAGCAGGCCAGGATTCTACCAACGAAACAATAGAAACTCTTCGTATCCTGATCAGAGACCAAACATGGAAGCATCACTGACTAAATTTATGGCAAAATCAGCTAAAAGGCATGAAGAAAACTCGAACATAATCAAGGAGATCCGAGCTTCTACCGATGCAGCAATAAGAAACCAAGGAGCCTCTATTAAGACCTTGGAAATACAAATCGGACAGATGAGCAAGGTCTTGCAAGAAAGAGGGTTTGGAAGCCTACCCAGCTCTACTGAGACAAAACCTCTAGACCAAGTTAAATTAATCTCAACTGCCAGAGCTGATTTTTTTGAGATACGTCGTATGGGGTGTGATCCATACGCCGTATCAGGCACACAACACAGGAACGTATTTTCTGACACAATCCCTTTTCCATGACAACTAAAAAATGTTGGCTATGATGATTGGAGAGAGGCACGAGATGTGGAGATTCTGGATGCTTATGATCACACCTTGCCTCAGAAAGAAAAAGACCTAGGGAGCTTTACTTTACCTTGTTTTATTCATAATATCTGTTTTGATAAGCACTAGTTACCAAGGGAGCTATCCTGAGCGTTATGCCATTTTCCTACATACACCAATCTTTCTAAAAGGAATTTTATCTCACAAGACCAGGTGAACCATAGAACTAGCTGACCAAACCATAAAACAACCAAGGGGTATTACCGAAAATATGCTAGTAAGGATAGGCAAATTTATTTTCCCTATAGACTTTATCATCTTGTACATACCCGAGGACGACGATGTTCCTTTTAAAAAATCCTCAGAGCCTCTTTTTCAACTCCATCCAAGAGGCAGATGTCTATTAAAAAAGGAAGATTACTTTAAGGGTCGGAAAGAAAAACTTGTTTTTTAAAAAAGTATTAAGCCGCCACTAGCATACATCAAAGGGTCTTTGTGATAAAAAGTCTTGATTCGAAAACAAAGCTTATAGGAGAGGGTGATGAATCATTCGACCCACCTTATGGTAATTACATGGAATTAAATGATTTGGATACACCTCTAGAGACTAAAACGGATCGAGATGTTGACTTTGAGCTAACTTTTGTTAAAACCGACTCTTATATGATGAAATTTTCTTGTGTAATCGGGTATAAATATGTTATGACGCAGACCTCACTCCCCCTCCTTTTCCATTAACTTAATGTCTAAAAGCTTTTATTATTCAATAATTAAGGACAAGGATGAAGGGAAGAGTCATGCTGGAACTTTGATTGATATACCTGTTTTCGTTGGAAGTTTTTCCATTATTTTAGGTTTTACCATCATTGACGATGATGATATGACAAAAGACGTTGTTCTCGGCATGAAATTTTGCAAGAAGTACGCATCATGCCAAATGAATGTCCATGAAGAAATTCGTCACGGGATGAATGCGAAGCGAATAATGGAGAATGAATGAAGAAGAAAAAGGTCAAACTTAAAGACCAGCTAAAACAAATGTGCTTCTGGGGAGATAACCCTATCATTTTTATTATTTTCTACATTTTAATTGTTTGTTGCACGAGTCTGTCTTCCCAGACACTCTATAAGGCGTATCGAAACCCTCTGGATACGACGTATAGATGTTGGCTGGATGGGGAAGTATTAGTTTTTTAAAACTTAATATTTAATTTCCAGTAATTTAATTCTTTTTACAAGAACCATACGGCGTATCCTAAGGTTTAGGATACGACGTATTGACCTTTAACAGTGTGTGTTTAATTGTTTTCTTGTACCATTATAGCGAGATAGAATTTGCACTTGTCTTCTAATCTTTTATGTAGGACCTTGCTGAAACTATGATATGGTATATTCTGAAAAAAACATGTGTTGAACTTATCCAGTCATTTTGAAGCCCTAGTCAACACACCTTTTTTGCTCAAAGACTCATCTTGAAGAATTATCACGAGCAAAACATCAGAGAGTTTTTCGTTCTAATTCTATTTTCCATTATTATTTAATTGTTTTATCTATACAACGAGGACGTTGTATAATTTAAGTGGGGGGTGGAGAATTAAAACGTACTTGTCTTCTTTTTTACAAAATAACATGCAAAGTGCTTAAAAACGGAAAAAAAAATTAAAAAATCAGCATGACTTTTGTAAAAATCACTAGTTACATTACCTAGCGCACTATAACCCTTGATACATATTGTGAGAATTAAGCCTATTCCGTTTCTAACTATTTACTAAAAATTCCACAAAATTATAAGTGTGTCGGTGATGTAGTGGACTTTAGAACTTGGCCTGGTATATCACTCGAGACCGCAATGATTAGTACTATGGATTTAGATAGAGGAACATGTTCAACTGATAAATTTCTATGATTAAAACAAATAGCCTACATGTCGTAAAATTAACTAACTACACTGTTAGTTAACTCCCGTGTAACCCTTTGTTTACTCTCATTTATAGAGTAAGATTCTCTAGAACAACCTGTTGAGCCATTCATTTATTTTTCTACACCATATTATAAGTTTTTGTTACACCTTTGCACATTAGCCTACCGTATAGATTAAGCTTATTTTAATCAATGTTGCTAGTTGCTTTCGTGTAAAGTTTTGTATTTCCTGTGTCAAAGTGAAAAATTTCTATCTTTGTAATGGTCAAGAGAAATTGCACAATGCAATTGGAAAATTATGTAGCTCGTAAGTTTTGCTACTTTCGCGATTATGAATCATGTCCGAAGAAGAAGTACTACAAGGAAAAGATTATCCAGATGAATTATGATAGTGAAGACGGTGGAATTAAACCGAGATTTATGATGTATTGTTTAAAAAAAGAGAGAAAAAGCAAAAAAATAAGGAAGAAACATAGTCGGTTCAAAAGAAGTGTATCCGAAGGAGTTACTTGGAAGGAATCGATTCATTCCTTGATACTATACAAAAATCAACGATGTAAAGTCTTGTAAAAAGTGGCCGATATCACCACTTATTCTGTAAAAGTTTTTAAAGAGCGGGATGTAAAGGAAGTTAACCGTTATGGGAACGCCAACTTAGGTTGTCTTTATCATTTCTGTGATCTAGGCGTTTGTCTTTATGTTTGAGTCTTAATCATGGAACGATCAGGGGGAAAGTTACTAGCAACCGTACCTTATTTGTTGGCTTTAATCTATTTGTTTTGTGAATTTTGTTTAACACCCATTTTACGTCCCTTTCCTAGAAACTAACTCTTAATGTCTCATCTAACGAGGACTGTTCGAGCATGCATGAAGACCTATTCGTCGTTATGGCACATGTATGTCAATGTCTCAGCAGCCTGTTGGATGAACGACTTTTGGGTTTAAGTTAGAAGCTCCCTACCCTATATCATTCTTCAATCCTACCGCTAGGTTTAAACCACGAACAGGGTTATGATCGGATGTAAGTGTCTATTACCGTCTTTATTGACCGTGTATGGTACGATACAGCTGACCTTGTTGGTGTGGGTACTTAATGGTGAAAGATTATTTATGATCAACCCTAAGCCTTTTTAACACTAATTTAGCTTTGACTTTGTTTCTCCTTAGCTTAGCGGTGGAGAATAGTAACCTGCCAAGCCTTATGATACAGAAGCTAATTATTACCGAGAAATTGACTTCTACTTATATGTTGGTCAAAACGCCAAGGATTAGTTAGAGATCTAGTGTTTTTTATTTCCATATTCGTGAGGAAGCTTGGTTATGTACAGGTGATTAGGACAAAACGATGCTTAAATACGGAAAATCCAAACTTTTGGTTGGGATACATTTTCATAAACTGAGACTATTTTTCTAAAGGCTACTTGAGGACAAGTAGGATTCAAGTGGGTGGTATTTGATAACATCAAATAACGTCCTTTATTATCATTTATCCCATCTGTTTTGCCCACTTTTATATAATTTATTGCATAATTTAGTACTTATTTGCTTAAAGTTGATAAATGCAGTAATTCAAAGTGATTTTGGTGAAGACATGCCTAAAAGGCCAAAATTGAAGGCTAAACAAAAGATAATTGAAGATTGCTTTATTTTGACCAATACGCCGTAATCCACATAAAGATACGGGCGTAATCAGCGCCTGTCTTCACAAGAAAACGCGTTTAAAATAATTCCCATATACGGGGCGTAGCCCTCCTGTATACACATACGTCTATCCATGAAGATAACTATTCGATAGATATAGTAAATCAGTAACATTTGGGAAATGATATCACTGAATTATTAAGAACGTATCGTGCATCAAAAGGAATTCAATCCTAATAAGCGCTGTATCGACCTGCCGAGAATACTGCCGTATCGTGAGTTCTTTTTCAACACTATAAAATAGAAGACATCAAAACGATTTTCAGTGTCCAATATCATATTTCTTTAACCATACCCATTAAATACGAATTTTATGAAGAGAAACCAGCCACCAAAGGTCAAGCATTGATCAACGAATCCCATAGAAACTCGTTTCATTTTTTTATTCTCTTAATCGTCGATTTCAATTGTTTGATTACAGCTTTGTATATATTACAATGGTTGTGGGCTAATATCCTCGGTATTAGCCATCTTATGAAAGTTAATGTTTGGTTTGTTTTTAAAATCGAATTTCTTTATTTTATTCGTTGATATTGTTTTAATTAAGTTTATCACCTCATACTTGATTAATTTGTTGAATAATGCGACCCTATCATTCCAACTGGGTCTAGTATACCAAAAAAAGTAATATCGAGATACCGGAAGCTCTCCATATCGAGTTTTATATTACTGGACCAAAGATCACAATAATGTTTTTGTCCTTGTCTTTAAATTATGAGCTTAGTTGGACCGGTAGGTGACCCGTTTAATGTTTCAGAAAATCAATGCTCTTAATTAACTGATAAAATTTAATAGTAGACTACCATAAATAAAACACCGACAAACAATTTAAAGTGGGGGGGTGTGTAAAGTCTCGTTTGAGCAGTGGGGTTTTTTTTATTTTACACGGAACACCACTGCTTTGATTCCCTAAGATAGATTATAATTGAACTAAAGGATGCTTTATGCCGACGCGTTAATTGTGACAGGATTATTTATGTCTAGGTCTTAGGATGATGACCCACCTAAGTCTTAAGAATGATATGCCCTTCGAATAAAGTAAATCATTGCACAAAAAACATACAAACCAGCATTATAACCCGGAATTTAATATGGCTAAATACAGTTTCTATCATTTGGGCTTGTAACCCGCTTTTCTATCTTCTGATTTTTCTTCTTCTTTGTGTTTTATTGATGTATTGAAATAATATTTGTTATCTACCAAACATGTGCCAGTCTCTCAGGCTGAAAACACCCCTTGCTAGGTTTCCCCACATTTCCTCTCTTCTCAACCTTCTTAATTTTTCCATTCCTAACAGCCTAATTAGTCAGTGCACTAGAAATCTGCATAGCCTTTTGCATAGTCTTTGGCTCCTTTGCTGCCACCATCCTATTGATTTGTGGAGCAAGGCCATACACATACCTCTTAATCATCCTACTCTCAGGAGTTACCAAATGTGGAACTAACCTAGCCAACTCATGAAACCTTTCAGTATACACAGCATGCCCAACCTCGACCATGGCGTGATTCCACAACTCAGATTCTAACTTTTGCATCTCATGACTAGGACAAAACTCTTGTATCATCATACACTTAAAGTCATTCCATGACATACTAACAGCAACTTTTTGACTTAGCGTGCGGATCTGAGAGTTCCACCACGTTAAAGCCTTACTCACAAATGAACCAGAAGTGTATTTCACCTTTTGGTCAATACTACAACTACTCATATCATGCACAAATTCCATTTTCTCAATCCAACGAGTGAGGGCTACATCACCTCCCTTACCATCATATTCCTTAGGGTTACAAGCTAAAGATTCCTTATATGAACAACCTACCCGGTTGCTATTCACTATCACATTCCCAACGTTCCCTAAACGTTCTCATTAACCACGTTACCATTCTGATTTCCAACATTCCCTTGGTTACTAACCTGGGCCAACATGGCGGGTAAGAGGTTTCGCAATTGCTGGGCAATGATCGTTGGGAAGTCGAGTGCAACCCCATTGGCTCCCCCTACATTCCTATTAGCTCCATCTACAACCTCATTAGCTTCCATACCTAGGCCATTTCCTTGACCATTCAATTCATCAACACGCTCATTATTACCTTCCCTAGGTCTTCTACCCCTTCCACCACTACTAACCCGTTCACCCCATTCCCCCTTCTAGTGATTCGGTAGCAGGCCGGCCAGCACTTCGGGTTCTCATCCATGGTAGAATTATCTATATGAGGGAGAACAGGGGCACCGTTAGGTAAATGGGAAGAATCGCATACATTCATTGAATATCTTACTATACAAAACCAAATATACGCGCAACACCACCCTACGGTGTCAACATCGATTTGTGTGAACAACAATACCAAGTATGAGTGAGTTGTGACACACTTATAATTACGTTGGCCACCGTACTTATATTCGCATCCTTTCCCATTCATATTCAATATTGAGCCCACTCATTTCAATGACTGACATAAAGGCACACCAAAAGCGGAACACCGCACACATAGATCCTATACGCAACTAAACGACGGATCTTAGGTTATAGTCTAGGCCAATCCACCTAGTTCTCTATAACCTTGGCTCTGATACCAATCTGTCACACCCCGACAATGGCGGAAACTCGGGAATGCAACATAATGATCAATCATAACACAAGGTACAAAAATAGAGAAAACTACATTGCATAAACTCCAAGTGCTATGAAGACCATCAACCTTGAACAAACTCAAGTGATGTCCCAAATCGCAACTAAAATCCACAAATCTCTTACATTTATTCATATGCCCTCGCAAGGGACCATAACCAAACTTAATCCAAAATCTCCAAATACTAAAATCAAACAACAAGCAAGCAAGACTTCAAACGAAATTCCACACGAGATACTTCTAAGTCTGCTATTAATCACCAAACTATTCCTCTTTCACTTCACCTGAAAATGATACTCAAAAACGTCAACAATAATGTTGGTGAGCTCGTAGGTTTGACCTTAAACCCAAAAGGCGTGCTCGGGAATGCAACATAATGATCAATCATAACACAAGATACAAAATAGAGAAAACTACAATGCATAAACTTCAAGTGATATGAAGACCATCAACCTCGAACAACCTCGAGGGATGTCCCAAATCGCAACTAAAATGCACAATCTCTTACATTTATTCGAATACCCTCACAAGGGTCCATAATCCAAACTTAATCTAAAACATCCAAATACTAGAATCAAACAGCAAGCAAGCAAGACTTCACATGAAAATCCACTCGAGATACTTCTAAGTCCGCTATCACAATCACCAAACTATTCTTCTTTCACTTCACCTGAAAATGATACTCGAAAACGTCAACAATAATGTTGGTGGGTTCGTAGGTTTGACCTTAAACCCAAAAGTTGTGCCAATATTTCAATAGTGGACAATAGTGCTATATGATAGTGAATATATGCAAACAACCTTAGCATCACCGCTAATCAATAACCATATGTCACTTACGCACCTAAATGGCCTATCAGCTGGAGCACTAAAATTAGGGCAGGACCACACACAAACCTGGGTATGCGTACCCATCCGCTCTAATAACCACACAAATACTGGGTAGGCGTACCCATCCGCTCCAAACAATCATATAACACATAATATTCACATAGCAGTCATAAGCACATAACTTGTCCCAAAAACAAAACCGCATTTCGCACAGATCAATTTAAAACATTTCAAAACACATTTGAGTATCCTTTTCCCCCAACAGAAAAACAATAAAAATGGGGCTACGAGAAATCACCTCAAGCAAGTCTTTAGCAACCAAATCTCAATCACACAAGCAAATGCAACGACGCCCACACACGACCTAGTCTAGTTAATGTCCCAATTTAATCATCCAATTCCAAAACAATCTTCACGTTTGATGCATAGAGTTTAGACGCGTTGTACAATTACCCAAAACAATTTAGTGGTGTGATGGTTGACGACTTAACTCCACAATCATATCAATCTCATTCCTCGATAATACATACTTATACTATTTAGCGTAAATAGATAAGTAATATAATAAATATTTATAATTATTAATTATAAATATATCTCGACAAGTCCATTCGGTACACCTTAGTCACTTCAAAATAATCATTATACGGTTGAAAATGAAACGTTTACTCATAATAAACACTTTAGAGAAGTTTCGAGAAAAATTATATTTTTCGTCTTTTAGTGAATTTATTAAATAAATAAAATAAAATAATTAAATATTATTTTATTATTTAAAATCAAAAATCATGTTTTTAAGAAATTTTCTAAGTATAAACTTTTTACGAAATTTCGACATGACTCGTACGTTTATACAACGTTTTCCAAGGTTTCAAACCTTATTTTCAACATTTTTCACAAATTCGACACTTTTCGACAAAATTCCAAAATCTCAATCGTTAACGCTTACCAACACGTTTTTCCCAAAATATCGTTCAATATCACTTCGTAAATACATTTCCACTTTCAAAAGTCCATCAAAATTCTCATAACTACTACATATCGCTTATTGGGCCTTAAGGCCCAACAAGGGTCCATTAGGACATATATAAGTCCAAAATACTATTTAAGTCCAAAACCAAGGTCCATTTACATATATAAGTATATACTTATATGTAGAAATAATCCGGACCACAATAAGCCCTCCCATTAAGCCGCGACTCAAATAGACTTATTGGGCCGTGAGTCCATAAACTCCAAAATACGTATATTAAGCTTTAAAATAAGCTATTAAGCTACGTATCGCTTTTGGTTACTACCATAAGCCTCAAAAATAGTCCACAACATACGCCATAACACAAAAATAATCAAAATCACTTTCCTAGTGATTTTGGGAATCCATTCGTGGCCTATAAGCCCAAATAAGCCAAGAAATAGCTTAAAAATAAGCCCGAATAAGCCATACAAGCTACTATAAAAAATAAGCATTCTAGCATCATATATTATTCAACCATCACGACCACTTACTTTCTTAGTGATTTTGGGGAAATTTTCGTGGCATATAAGCCTTAAAGTAAGCCAAGAATATAACTTTAAAAATAACGCCCGAATAGAAGCTTACACAGGCTATTATATATAAATAAGACTAATTAGCAAAGTATAATATTCAACCATCCGGGCCCACAATATCCAATAACCTACAAAAATCCCCTTTTTCCTTGTTATAACCCACGAAGCCAAACACCCTCTTTTATTCATGTCGCTTCCTAAAAATCGATTTTCTCGGTATGGATCATACTTAGTCACAACTAACATCTTGTGCTCATCAAAATTAAACCCAAGAAAGGACAAACAAATTTGTAAACTTTGAAAACTTACAAGAAAATCTGTTCATAAAAGATATTTTCGACACGGAACCAGTGAAACTCCAAACGTTGTTTAAATGAATAACACCCAAACATTGTCCATATCAACCCAGAAACTATCACGTTCTCTCGATCAAAGTTGGTAAATTTATGGTGGATGGTCGGTGGGTTTTGTACTGGTGGCTGGGTATAACTTGAATAACGCACATACGCACTGTATGTGTGTTTTTTTATTTGAAATGATAAGGTATTATGGGTGAATGAAAAGCTTCTTTTTACAAGTCTTTAGACAATGTTAGCTAAAATTAGAGCCACCATGTCTCCCCTTTCGTTCTTGTAATCCGTGCCTATGGATGTTCTGTTATGTGGTCTCGGGGCTTTCTTTTCGTGTCGGGATCACTTAAATACTCGTAAAACTCAACCGTAAAATTTACCCCAAAGTTAATTAGCATTTTTATTCACCTTAAAAATACTTTTCCATTAACCTAGAGTATTTACACGACATATTTACACTTTACACCCTTCAAAACTTATTTCGACATTAACGGACGTGTCGGACTCGTTTTTCGGCATTTTTTAAAATTCACCGGGAAACCACCCGAAATACAAATAACACAATAGTACCTTCCAAAAGGGATTATTAATCACAATAAATCACAATTCATCACAAGTCTCATAAAAATCATCACCGTCAACACGATACAAAATCTGAATAAACTGACAAAAGTCAAATAGTCAAATGACTATAAATGAAATATTCAGAACACAAAAAGGCCAAAGGTTACAATGATCACAATATCAATTTAGATATGTCATACTAAAATGTGTATGAACCATTAAATTTTCGCAAGTGGTCATACATGGTGTTGGTAATGAATAACTTGTAAAGTTCGATGATATACTTGAATGAGATGTATGACATATGGATATGCGAACAACATGTGTAGAGAATATTTATTCACTTGATTCTATCAAGACACTTTAATGTGCATTTCAGAGACTAAATGAGCTTAAGTGATGTGAGCATCAGGAGGAGAGAACATATGCGTTGCACTCTTTTTCCCTTGACCATGGTTTTGTCCCCACATGGTTTTCCCGACAAGGTTTTTAACGAGGTAACATCCCCGAGCATATAAAGGATTTATGTATTCTTTTTCCTTCACTAGATTTTTGTCCCACCGGGTTTTATCTAATAAGGTTTTAACGAGGCATATTCCTCAAATGGACATCCAAAGGGGAGTGTTATGGATAAATATAGAATGGATGTCTATATCTTTTAAAATTGGTAGTTATCTTAATAGAATTGTGTCTTGTGGAATACTTTATCTTGTATCTATATATACATACCTCCATTGTGAGATGAATAATACAATTATCCATTCTCTCTATCATAATAATTAACAGAAATTAAACAACAGAAAATAAAACAGACAGAATTGGGTAGAAGCAGAAGACAGACACTATGATCGAGGTTTAAGATCGACGAAGACTGCTGGAAAGACCGCTCAAAAGCTTCTGTGTATGGTATTTGGAGTTCGTTTTTTCTGCGCGTCAAAAATGAATGAGAACCGTTCATAATATAGGCAAACCCTATCTTGGTCAACAAGCCAAAGATAGTTGCTGAAATTCAGCCGGGTCTATCTATACACGATTTTGAATTGTTGATAGATTCAACATTTGAACCTCAAGAATATTCTGGAACCTGAACCTTACAACAAAACTGGTAGCAAAAAGATAGGCGCGTAGGCGAACCACCGGAGCTGCATTCGTGTCCGCAGGTCGCGCGGGCTCGCATGAGTTCAGTGGAACCGAACCCATCTTGGCCCAGAAATCCATTTTTTGCACCCCCCCCCCCCGCGCGTAGACGTGGGAGCATAAACCCCACAAAGGAATTTACAAGCAACTACCAAGGTTTCATTATAAACCCAATCCCACTTCACACTTTGGGCGATGTGGGATAGTTCCAGATTCGTGTTCCACGTGCCTCACTTTGAGTCACGATATCTCATTCATCTCTACTCCATTTTGGACATAGTTTGGCTCGTTGCGAAGCTCTCTTCGAGGAGAACGCAAAGCCCCAAACATCTATTATTATATATAACATCTACATATATTAAATGTTGTCCAAAGTTAGCAAAAACTCATATTTGCTATACCATATTTTCCAACAATCCCCCACATGAATGGAGATCGGTCGAAAACACCCGAAAATTTCGGCAAAATTTCTGCGGTTAAGTCCTGCATAGGATAGGTAGGTGTGACCCTTTGAACCTTCCCTTGTGAGATGCACTTAGTCTCCTAGGTCTGAGTAGACGCGATGTCCTTGAACTCAACACCCGTTTATGTAGACGACAATACATACTCACACAGGACTCTCCCTGACCTTGTCAAGTCCTCATAGTCGTGCCCGTCATGGTCATGAGCACTAGCCTGGTTCTGCAAGAGCTCTTAGGAATTGCGCCCCCACAATTCCCTTCGAAGCGACCCCACTTCTCTCTCACATAGGTGATTTCATCTTGAATCATTAGAAACATATACTTTCAGATTTCATCTTGAATCTTTATGCTTTATGATTTCATCCTGAACCATTAAAGCCATATGTTTGACCTCTCAACAAGTCACATTGTTATAGGAATGGGCTAGGAGGTTACAAGATAAGTAACTCCCCCACATTGACGTGACTTCCCCCACATTTCTATGATTAGGTTGTCCTATTGAACCTAGATCTTGGGATCTCCAGTCAACTAGGTTAGGTTTTCCTTCATAGAAACTCATTCCTTCAAGGGCTTTAGTCCCATTCCTTTAGACGACTTACTAACTAACTCTCTGCTTAAGCCTTTTGTAAACGGATCCGCGATGTTATCCTTTGACGCCACATAGTCAATTGAGATAACTCCAGTTGAGAGTAGTTGTCGTATCGAGTTATGTCGACGACGGATATGTCTGGACTTTCCATTATACATTGTACTTTTAGCTCTTCCCATGGCCGATTTACTGTCACAATGTATACTAATGGCCGTTACCGGTTTAGGCCACCTTGGTATGTCCTCTACGAATTGACGTAGCCATTCCGCCTCTTCTCCGCATTTATCTAGCGCGATAAATTCTGATTCCATCGTGGACTTAGCTATAACAGTTTGCTTGGAAGACTTCCAAGATATAGCGGCCCCTCCTAGTGTAAACACATATCCACTAGTCGATCTAGAATCCTTTATGTCAGATATCCAATTTGCATCACTGTATCCCTCGATAACAGCAGGATGTCTGTCATAATGCAGTCCATAATCACGACTGTATCTCAAATAATGAAGTACCCTCGTTATAGCTTTCCAATGTGCATAACTTGGATTACTCGTATACCTACTTAGCCTACTAACTGCATATGCTAAGTCAGGGACAATTACATATTTCCGAGTTTTTTCTGTACAAATTTGAATCTTAAGGAATTCTAAATTTGACCAATCAAACCTTGATTTGCCAACGTAGAACAAAAATCGTGCGATCTGATTGTTCAATAAAAAGTCAAAATTAAATCAATTTGATAAAAATTGAAAATTTTTCATGAAAAAATACGATGACAGTAAAAAATCACTAAAAATTACATGTCAAACTTGTGGAAAAAAAACTGGAAAAAAGGAGGTATTTAAAAAACTTTAAGTGTTTTTTAAATTTTAAATAAATTGTATAGAGTTAAGTGTAAATTTATAAATTTACAAATTTTATTATAACTTTAAAAAATAAACAAATAACCCCTTAAACCATTAATCCTATACTATTATATATTTTACAATCCAACAAACGTAAACAATTTTTTTACTTCCAAACAAATAATTAAGAGTATATAACCCTCACAAAATCTACCTGAAAACTTTTCTAGGACATTTCATTGGGGGGCGGCCTGAAATTATATTTAAATTCAAATAGAAAACACCAAGCACCTAAAATATCAGAAATAAAGAAAAATTGTATGCTAGCTAGTAATTGATAGGTTCGAAAAAATTTGCAATTTTTTTTCTTTTATTAATATGTCTAAAATTCTAACATTAAAAATTTTCAAATAGTTTTTATTCCATTGACATGTGTGCTATGCAATAAATCATATACAACATCTTTGCCACTTTAATCACTTAAAAAAGTGATTGGTTCGAAAAAGTAGTAAAACTCTTTACCATTTTTAATGTAATGAAGATTTACGAATTTTTGACCAAAAGATATTATATGCACAAAACATAATAATTATTTGAGTTTTTTTAGTTTTCTATATTCTATGAAATTGACGTTTTTTGATAATATCAACTGATGATTTTCAATTTCGATTTTGTGAAGCTAAAATTTACATGTTTTAACACAAAGTATGATCAAGTAATCCTAAGTATAGCTGACACACCAATTAACTATAATCTTTAAACATATACAATATCAACGCCATGGAAGGTTAATGGATCTAATATAACGAGGAAAAATTAATTCCCTTGTGGCCTGGAGGTTTTTTCACTTGAGGCCGACTTCGGGCTACCTAAAAAGGGTAGTTATTCGCAACATAATTTAAGCCCCGTGCTTGCACGGGCATTAAAACAATATACGAAGAAAGAATATAAAAGATTAGAAAATAACATCGAATATACCACAAGTAACGTCTTGATTATGTACAAGAGACTGAAGTACGCTTCATTATCGTGACTAATTATCAACAACGAATCCAACATATCACTCGAACCTAAAAGCTTCGACTCTCGATGTTTCAACCTCGTACATATAAACCCTTCGTCACCTTATCGAACCCCTCGAAACTGCCCTTTGCTTGTCGTCGTATTTTGCGATCCAGTTCAAAACAGGAAATATATCGGCTATGTTAAACTTCCCGTCAACTTCCATTAATGTCTTAACAGCCGTCTTAAAACCCCCGATATCATCAGACTCGTAGGTAGTCACGTTCTGTGATAGACATGTGTTCGACATCTGGTTGAGTGCAACCGCAAATGCCAACTTCCCAATGTCCACGGGCTCGTGTTTCCTCACGCACTCACGAATAAACTCCAACATCCCATGCACGACCTTTTCACGAAGGTTACAAAGTGAGTCGAGTTGTAGTTGGTGATTAAGCACGTGTTGAATGCTTTTCTTATGGTCTCCCACTCGTTTTGTTGAACCATAGCACTGCCGCTACGGTTGTCAAATGCAGTACAGCGCGGACGATGAGCGGCAGAGCAACGCCTCTCATTTCGTGGAGGATTATTTGCCGCATCAGTGAAGGACCTACCACGTCTAGTGATGCTACCTAGACGTATGTCATAAGTTGGAACCGTGTAGTTGGCGAGCTTGCTAGGGACTCAGTGAGGCAGGGACGGAACGTGACAGTTTGTACGAGAGGGGCGAGACGAAAATTCATAATGTATACTATACCAAAAAGAAAACATGGAAATACGCGATAACATACAAAATAATTTAGATTGGGAGAAATGGAGATTAGGGAGTTGCAAAGAGTTTTTAGTTATTTTTTTTTTTTTTTTTTTTTTTTTTTTTTTTTTTTTTTTTTTGTTTTTTGTTCGGTAAAGAAACAAAATGAAAAAAAGAAAATTAATTTGCATTTGACGTTTATTTTCGAGGGGCATAATTAACGTTTTTCTAATGTATATCTACATAGTACAAAATTGGTACTTAGAAGCAAAATTTTTGGGAGGGCCACAACCCCCCTTGGCCCTATATATCTTCCGTCCCTGCTCGTGGGGTTTGGGTCCGAGGTCAAGGAGGTTACCAATGATGGGGAGGCCAATAGGGCCGGGCGGCATCTTACGTTTACGGTGGAGGTTGATGCCATGATTGATGAGGAAGAAGAGGAAAATAATATAACACAACAGAAAAATAAGAAGGTCCCAGGCTTGTGTTTAGTCCAAAGGTGATGGATGTCTATTTATAATGGGACAAGGGAACACATAACAATGTAATAGATATATTTTTTTCCACATTATATTGTTTATTTTGAAGGGATCTATTTAATGTAACAATTTTACCTCATTTACCTGTACTATATATGTTGTTAGACATTTGCGATGGCGTAATTATATCTACGTGTAAGACAGAGAGTAAACATTCTATCTTTTGTTTAGTCGCATAGAATTCATACAGATGTAAAAAGTGCATATAAAATTAAAACAAAAGTTTTATTTGTTCGCATATTATTGAAGAGTTATACGAAGCTCATTACGTTATGCTAACTTAGCTAGTAATGCATGTAATATTGTTAGCTAGGTAAATGTAGTGACTAGCTAATGTTACATTAATTGGTTGGCTAGGAGCTGCTCGTTATTGAAGTCGGTGGATGCAACGAGTTTGGAATATATGCAGACATGGCGGATGGATCCTTCCAATCTTCCATGATGGGTGGATCGTGTTTCGGTGGCATGGTTTTCCAGGAAAGGGGGGGGGGGGGGGGGGGGGGGGGGGGGGGGGGGGGGGTGAAAAAACCATATAAGAACCAATTAATTAGAGATGGTTATTCTCCTTCTAAACTCACTACTGATTAAGTAAAGCAATATTAGACTTACTGCCATTTTTCTCTTCTATTCCATAAAACCAAAAATAGGAAGGGAATCGGAAACTTACGGAAGAAACAAGTAAACTTCGATTGAAGAAGTTCACGTAGTACCACTTCGTGGACCACTTTCTAACGCATAAGACTATAATTCTTGTGTGCATGGAAAGTCAATAAACGTGCATGAGAAACAAATGTAAATAGTGTAAAAGTCTCCTAAAAATTTGGTCTCTTTATTCTTTAAACATGTAACTGAATGAGGCATCGAGTTACGAAGTCGGTTCGGTTAAGCACATGTTGTTAGATTTTAGATCTAATTAACAATTAAACATATCACGAGTACGCAGCGGAAAGATCAAACACGTATAGAACTTATAATTAACAAGGGTTTAAGAACTTGCGTACCTTTTAGCAATTAACAAACGCCGCCTTAAATTCATGCGTAATCACCAAAGATTAAAAGTATAACCCCTCTAAGTTTACACTCACAAACGTTCTTCGCAAACAACGCGTATCTAGTAACTAGAAGTGTTTTAACCAAACGATCACTACGTCATTAGAATCATCAACACACTAACCATCACACTTCACGAATGTGGAGATAAAAACCACAACACCGAAACCCTTGTGGGTGTACGTGTTCGATCCGTACGACAAAAAGAAGACAAACAAAACCCGTTTTTTTTGGGTCTTTGTACCGGTCGCACAAAGAGAAATACACACGACAGGGATTATTTATAGGGCTTTTTATTTTTCAAGTTATGACTCTCACAACACTCCACACTCCTTATACCCGTAAACTTGAAGAGCAAGCAGCAATCTCACCTCTTCTTGGAGTGGAATCCGCCGCCTAGGAAGGAAAAGGGGCAAACCGCAACCCTTTCCTTAATCGGTTTTGCATATTAGTACCTTAACTTAAATAACTCATATAATTTCTAGTTAAACATAACGCTCGTATGTAAACACAAATTAAAATATTACAATAATCTATTCAATACGTTGTTCAATAAATTAACGTGTGCTGTCCCCTTAGGCTACGAATAATTCCCGGACATATATAATTTATATTTGTTCATATATATTCCAACAGCTCCCACTTGGACATGTATAAATTATATAATAACATTGGTAAGCGTCTAGCAACACGCCAATGCTCCCAGAAATATCCGAGTGTGGTTTCATAAAGACACGGACAAATGATTTATGAATTTACAATCCCTTTGTTTCACGATACCTGTGTTTTCAAAAATGAATATGGATTAGGTTATCCATTATTAACGATTCTGTCTCTCGTATATGTAACTAATCAAGATTACCAAAAATCAATGAGACACATCTACATGAGTTTTCGGTACGACCATACACACATCTGATTAATTCTTACAAGGGGGCCACATGGCATCAATCAATATTTATCGAAGGAACCATACTATAATGACAACAAGTGCCAAACATCATGTTTCAAAACTCTTCTGAATAACCTTATTTAGTTTATCCATTTTTCAGGATAACTTAGACCTAGATCACGAAGGATTATCCCCCCAATTGCACAATGCAAGCCTACTTGCATCTCAATTCTAAGGATTTTGTAAATAAAATCACTTACAAGATTTACTTAATGACGACGATCTATAAAGTATGGATTGTGGATGAGGAGGCCTATGCTTCCCGAGAGGCTTGGGCTCACTCGATAGGATTGAGTCAGGCGACTCATCAGGAGCTTCAGACCGTGATCATGTGTATGCACACGAGACCCATATCCAGGCACATCAGGCACAACTACAGCTGTAGAGTACTCTCATTCAGACACAACACCAGTGTTTTTAAAATTAAAAAAGTACTCTCATTCAGACACAGCATCAGGTACATGAGACTCGCTTTCAGATGCAGTAGGCTGAGATAGCAGCGCTTCGAGAGACTGACTGTAGGCATCAGGCACAGATGGTAGAGACTCTCCGTGTGATGAGAGATATAAGGGGAGAGATGGGCGACATGCAGACCGAGTTGCTAGCACTGCGGGGACAGCGAAGAGCTAGGCAGCCAGCACCAGATACTAGGATTCCAGATCATCAGGATGCTTCTAGGATGCTGACAGTCACGTCTAGTAGTTTATGTTATTATCTTGCTAGGTCATTGTACAGGCATATTAAGTATTAGGGGTTTTCCCCCGCTAGCATAGCCTTAGATCTTTTGTATGCTAGGTCATTGTACAGGCATATTAAGTATCAGAAACTATTTCATGTAAAAATTTTCTAAGTTATGAATGAAATAGATGTATTATGTTGTACTATATACCTCTCTTGTGTTAACATCACATCTGTAAATTATTATGTACCTTGTTATGATTGTGACCTCACGTGTTGTCTCTTATGATTTAGACGAATCATGGCACCTGCGACAAGACGAGGACCGAATACTATTCCTAACAACACCAACCCAAACAACATGACCCCGAAATCCATCCAAGCTATGATTGATCAAGCCCTTCTGCGAAACTCCACTAATGGAGATGGAATCCACAGTTCACACGGGGATAACCGAAGGAATATACAAACTGTGCGCCCTTGTTTTTACGCTGACTTCATGAAGTGTCAACCTTTGAACTTCAAGGGGACTGAAGGCGTTGTCAGTTTGACTCTGTAGATTGAGAAGATGAGTCAGTTTTCAATATAGTGTGGGTGTTATTAAGAATCAGTGTAGTTTGCACTGCAACTCTTATAGGTGCTGCTTGACTTGGTGAATAGTCAGATTAAGTACACCTTAGGTCCTGTGTCATATGCAATGTCTTGGGAAGTTACTCAAGATAAAGATGACAGAATGTATTGTCCGCGGGTTAAAAATCAAGAAATTTAGAAATCGAGCTTGTAGTACCTAAAGGTCAAGGGGAACGATGTTCCAGCATACACTGAACGTTTCCAAGAGCTAACCCTGATATGTACCAAGTTTGTTGCCAACGAAACCGAGAAGGTTGACAAGTACATCAGTGGACTTCCTGACAACATTTATGGGAACGTCAAATCTGCCAGACCTAAGACGTTGGTGAGAATATTGTGTTTCCAACGATACTTGATGGATCCAGAAAACTCCGCACCTACGCAGAAAGGGCAGTATGTAACAAAAGGATGGCTAATGGATCATCTCGAATACAAAACCATGGTCACCAACAGCAAACCTTTAAGAGCAGAATGTCGTCACGTTTACAATATGGGGACACTCCGGCGAAAAGAAGTCATATGGGGGTATCTTTGCCTAAATGTGCACCAAGTGACGATTTTATCTCAATGGCCCCGTGCCACAAGATGTGCCACAAGTGCAACAAGGTAGGGCACTTTGCCCGCGATTGCAGGAGTACTGGCAACCCAAACATTGCTAATACTCAAAAGGGCAATGGGGCAGCTCCCAAGGGGAATGGTTGTTTTGAATGTAGAGCACTAGGGCATTTCAAGAGAGATTGCCCTAAGTTGAAGAATAAGGATGGAGGGAATGGGAATGTACAAAGATGGGTTTATGCAGTTGGGAATGCAGTGGAAGTGAGGGAATGCATCGGGAAAACCCGATTTAATGCTGTTACAGGTACGTTCCTCTTAAACAACCACTATGCATCTATCTTATTCGACACTGGTGCCGATAGAAGTTTTATATCTACTGCATTTAGTTCCCTGATTGACATCGTCCCAACTCTATTAGATAATAGTTATGATGTTGAATTAGCTGATGGGAAAATTGTCAGGATAGACACTATTATACGAGGTTGCACTTTAAATTTACTTAGACACACCCGTTTACACATAGATTCTAATACCCGTCGATCTGGGTAGTGTTGACGTCTTTATCGGTATGGACTGGTTAAGAAGATGTCACGCCGTGATCGTGTGCGATGAAAAACTTGTTTAAGTTCCCTATGGGAATAAAACTTTGACTTTTTGTGGCAACGAAAGTAGCAACGAGAGAGAATCTCGGTTGGCATGATCTCTTTTCAAAGCTTCAAGAGTACATGGCAAAAGGGTGCCAGTCTTTTTGGCGCAGTATCCGCCAAAAAGAAGCAGGACTAGTCGAATGGAAAACAAAATTAAAGACTACCAATCGTCCGAGGACCTTTCCTGAAGTGTTTCCCGAGGGGACTTGCACAGGGCTTCTCCGGCAAGACCAGGGAATTTCAGAATCTATTGTTTCCGGAGCCGCACCCGTAGCTCGGAGAACCTTATAAATTGGCTCCATCCTAATGAAGGAATTATCAGTGCAACTACAAGCAGCTTCGACAAAGGATTCATAAGACCTAGTTTCCTCACTTGGGGAGCCCCGGTCTTGTTTGTTCAAATATACAAGGATGGTCATTCAGGTCATTGTGATCGACTCACCGTGAGTGTAAATAAACTGACAGTGAAGAATCGTTATTCACTCCCAGGATCGATGATTTATTGATAACTCTTAGGATCCAGTATTTATTCGAAGATATATATGAGATCATGTTATCACCAGTCTTAGGGTACGAGATACTAAGACATTCCAAAGACGGGACATTCTGAACTCTCGGTATGGTCATTACCAGAGTTCCAAGTTATGCCATTCGAGGACTGACATACAACCTGCGGTATTCATGACTTATGAACCCGAGTATGCCAAAGCCTTACTTGGATAAGTTCGTAATTGTCTTCATCGATGACATACTTATTTATTCAAAGGATGAGAAAGGCATGAGAAAACTCAAGGCCTTTTTGGAATCTGCTTAAGGAAAGAGAAGTTGGTATGCCAAGTTTCAAATGTGAATTTTGGATTCCGACAGGAACACATTTTTATAGGACATGTCATGATAGCAGAGGCATACATGTGGATCCAGCCAAGATAGAAATCTATCAAGATTGGGCATCTACTAAGACACAAACGGAGATCCGCCATTTTTTAGGTCTATGACTGTTACTATCGAAGGTTCATCGAATGGATTTTCGATAGATTGCTAATCAATGCGAAGCTTTACTCAGAAGGGTAGTCATGTTTGATTGGGGAGAAAAGGAAGAGAACGCATTTCAGTTGATAATGCAGAAGTTGTGAAGTGAGGTCCATTTCTAGGTTTACTCTGAAGAGACAGCGAAAGTCTTTTGTGGTCTATTATTGATGCGTGCCTTCACACAAGGCTTAGGCGTTGTATAACGTTGTGTTGTGCAGAGTGAGAAGTGTGTTTCCCTAAGCTTTCTCGACAGTTAAAAGTTCATGGAAAATAACTATCACCACTAATGATTTAGAAACTTAGATCGGTGCACATTTGCTATAAAGAAATGGAGGCACTATCTATATGGGAACCAGATGCACGTGTTCACGACCGTTTTTTTTAAAAGCGCTACAAACCATTCTCGATCAAAAGGAGCTTAACATGAGGCAACGCCGTTGGCTTGAATTGCTAAGCGACTACGATTGTGACATTCGTTTCATTCTATGGGAAGGCAACAAAGCGTAGTGGCTGATGATGAAATAAGCCGTAAGCGAACGGATTGAGCAATTGCGGGTTTGAGCCTTGGGTTATGGACTATTGGTTGAATCTTCCATAAACGAATTTTAGAAGCTCAGATCGAAAGAACAGAAGAATCCAGAGAATCTTGTGAATGTAAGATGTAGGTGGTATTTTGATCAGAAAGGATATACTATTTGGAAAGGTTGGAATTCACGTTACCCGACTGGGGACTTTTGTTTACACTTGGCAACGGAGTTGGTTACCTTGGCTTAGAGATTTAAGTCCGTGATTAGGACACGAAATCTCACAGTCAAATTACTCTATCCATTCCGGTTTGGAAAGATTGTACCCAAGATGTGAAGAAAAAGTATTGGTGGACCAAAACATGAGGCATGATATAGCTACTTATGTTAGCAACTCGTGGCTTTGACGTGCGCAAGGGTCAAGGCCGAACACCAAAGGCCATCAGGACTGCTAGTGCAACCAGCAATACCCGAGTGGAAATGGGATAATATCACAATGGATTTTATCACCAAGCTTCCTAGGTCGTCACAAGGTTTTGACACCATCTGGGTGATTGTAGATCGACTTACAAAATATGCCCACTCTTGCCAATAAGGGAGAGGATCCATTAGACATGTATTGATGCAGAGAGAGAAGGTGATTGCCTATGCTTCTCGACAGTTAAAAGTTCATGAGAAGAACTACACCACTCATGATTTAGAACTTGGATCGGTGATATTTGCTCTAAAGATATGGAGACACTATCTATATGGAACCAGATGCACCGTGTTCACCGACCATAAAAGCTTACAACACATTCTCGATCAAAAGGAGCTTAACATGAGGCAACGCCGTTGGCTTGAATTGCTAAGCGACTACGATTGTGACATTCGTTATCATCCAGGGAAGGCAAACGTAGTGGCTGATGCATTGAGCCGTAAGGAACGGATTGAGCCATTGCGGGTTCGAGCCTTGGTTATGACTATTGGCTTGAATCTTCCAAAACGAATTTTAGAAGTTCAGATCGAAGCCCAGAAACCAGAGAATCTTGTGAATGAAGATGTAGGCGGTATGATCAGAAAGGATATACCCAGGGAAAGGTTGGAACCACGTGCCGACGGGACTTTATGTTTACACGGCAGGAGTTGGTTACCTTGCTATGGAGATTTAAGATCCGTGATTATGCACGAATCTCACAAGTCGAAATACTCTATCCATCCAGGTTCCAAAAAGATGTACCAAGATGTGAAGAAACTATATTGGTGGCCAAACGTGAAGGCTGATATCGCTGCTTATGTTAGCAAGTGTTTAACGTGCGTAAGGGTTAAGGCAGAACACCAAAGGCCATCAGGGCTGCTAGTACAACTAGCAATACCCGAGTAGAAATGGGATAATATCACGATGGATTTTATCACCAAGCTTCCTAAGTCGTCATAAGGTTTTGACACCATCTGGGTAATTGTAGATCGACTTACAAAATCTGCCCACTTCTTGCCAATAAGGGAGAATGATCTATTAGACAAATTGGCAATGTTATACTTGAACAAGATAGTAACAAGACACGGGATACCTGCTTTGATTATCTGTGATCGTG
Source organism: Tanacetum coccineum (assembly GCA_026074375.1). Lineage (NCBI taxonomy): Eukaryota > Viridiplantae > Streptophyta > Magnoliopsida > Asterales > Asteraceae > Tanacetum > Tanacetum coccineum. The sequence continues at coordinate 135,360 of BQNB010000005.1, read as the reverse complement.
ACGGGAGATTCACATCCAATTTCTGGAAATCATTTTAGAAAGATTTGGGTACAGACATAAGTATGAGCACTGCATATCATCCAGAAACTGACGACCAGAGCGAGAGAACTATCCAAACCCTCGAGGACATGCTACATGCTTGAGTGATCGATTTTGGCAAGGGATGGGTTAAGCATTTTCCACTAGCTGAGTTTTCATATAACAACAGTTATCACGCTAGCATAAATGTCGCACCTTATGAGGCACTGTATGGTCAAAAATGTCGATCACCGGTGTGCTTTGCCGAAGTTGGAGAAGTTCAACTGACTGGTCCGGAATTAATTCAAGAAACAACGGAAAAGATCGTCCTGATCAAGCAAAGGATGCAAGCTGCTCAGGATCGACAAAAGAGCTACGCTAATCGGAAGCGAAAGCCGATGGAGTTCGAAGTTGGGGATAGGGTTATGCTCAAGGTCTCACCTTAGAAAGGGGTTGTACGATTCGGTAAGCGGGGCAAGCTGAATCCGAGATATGTCGGACCTTTCAAGGTGTTAGCCAAAGTTGGGAAAGTTGCCTAAAAGCTGGAACTTCCTCACGAACTGAGCACAGTTCATCATACCTTCCATGTGTATAATCTGAAAAAATGTTATGCCGACGAACCTTTAGTCATGCCGTTAGAAGGAATTCACGTTGACGATAAGCTCCAGTTTGTGGAAGAGCCCGTGAAATCATGGAACTGGAGATCAAACGATTGAAGCGAAGCCGAATACCATTGATTAAGGTTCGCTAGAACTCAAGGAGAGGTCTTGAGTTCACCTAGGAACGTGAAGACTCCTTCAAACAGAAATACCCATAACTCTTCTTAAACCGGGCTACGTCATCCACTACAAGGTCTTAAGCTTAGCTCTTTTAACGGGTGGAGGCTGTAACATTTCTCAATTTCAGGTCATTTTACGACTCCTATTATTCGTCGGTATTTATTTTGTTCCGATACGCGTTTACTTTTAAATTAACTTTTAAGATAAATCGCGTAGACTAGAAATAATCATTTAATGTAAACGGTCATCAAATAAATTAAGGTTTACATCAACCAAGTAATATATAATTATTAAGAAGATAATTATTAACTTTGCGTATTTTATTTTTATTGGTCACGTAAAAGGTTTACGTTTCGCAATAAAAGACATTTGGACACACCCCGGAAATACCTAGACTTACCTAGACTCAAACCAATAACCACTTTGAAACCTTGAACACAAAAATTAAATCAATTCTTGTGTAAAACCCACTATAGCCGAATATGGGAACCAAAAACAACTAGAAATCTTCCAAGATATTGCTAAGTACATGTACAAACTTCCATTAATTAATGTTAGTCCTAAATGTCTCCCACTAATCTATTACACAATGGTTAATAACCCATTTGGTCTCTTTTGCTTGCCTATGCCATGGTTAAACACAACACACACACACAAATCATAGGATTTCCAATATCTTGGCAAATCTTGTACCAAAATCCTCTAATTAAGACTTGTACTTAGTGGTTTAACAAAACTATGTGTAGTTAACTAGAAACTTACAAAAACTACTACCCTAGGCCGGTTTGGTTTGTTTATGGGACTAGGAAAGCTAACTAGTTATTTTGCCTATAAATACCACACATATTTACCACTTGACACTCTTGAAAACTCACACACACCTTAAACTCTCTCAAATAACTTAACATATATTGTTTCCTTTGTTCGAGTCTCAAACCGCAACCAAACACCTCATATGTACTTCATTCGAACCAACAAACATGACAAAAGGTCACATAACGAGTGCATAAGGGAATATACGAGCTAGGGTTGGGTGTACGCAAAGCTTGGAAACTTGGTTTGATAATTGGTCGTGATATACATAAGTGGGTCGTCTCATTCCTCACGCACACTCAAAAACAAAGCACTAGGACCTTGTTGTAAGTCACGTTCGAACCCATACCCTTCGTATCATACTTATTTTTCCTTGTTAACTAGTCTATGAGTCACGTGTATATATATAAAGTACTAGCGAGAGTTCACGTATGTGTAATGAAAAATATACGTGATATACGCAATGTTATAGTGTGTAACAACTTATGTGGTGTTAATATGCAAAGAAAACATGTAACATGACTTATTAACAAGCAAAGCTTAGAAAAACCGTTCGTTTATAAGAAAACCACACGTAAACTTGTATCGTAAATGATGTACTATGGCTTGGGAACGTATGTGGGACGTTAAGAAACACTTGCATGTAAAACACGACGTATAAATGTGTTAAACATACGACATATAGCTAGGACATATTTTTTCGAAACAAACATGTTACTAGAGCTTAAATAAGCTCACCCGAGCTTATTTTCTGGCCAAACAAATTCAGTAAGCTTAAATAAGCCTAATGAAGGATTTTATACTTTTAAAATTCAAATTGGACCTTTAAATGGCTTATTGGACCTTAACGGGTCCAATAAGGCCCAATAAGGCCCAATAAGCTCAATAAGCCAAAATAAGATCATCCGAGCTTATTTATGAGCTGACAATAGCTTATACGACTTATTGGAACTTAATGAAACATAATGCCACTTGTTAGAACTTAATTGGAGTTAAAATGTGATTTTTACAAGTTAAGGGACTAAAAGTGTCAATTGGCAAACTATAGGGTCAAAACTGTCAATACTGATTTTAACAAGTACAAGGATTGTTTCTGTCATTTTTGGAAACTAAGGGACTGTTATCAACATTAAGGGACCTAAAGTGTAACTTGCGTAAAGTTGGAGGACTAAAAATGTAATTACAGAAATTGAAGGGTTTAAAATGTAAATATTATGTATTTTATAAACCTAAGGGCTGTTTTGTAATTATAAGAAACTTTAGGGTATTTTGTGACCGAAAGTGAATTTATAAACACTGTATAGATATTTCGATATCATTTGTTTTGAACACACTAATAATAAGAATATTTATTAACCAAGCTTATACGTTTTCTAAAAGCATCGCAGTACATATACAATAATCGTTGCACCACCACACAATTAACATATATATAAACTAGCAATTGATTTTAGTTATACATTAAGTCGTTAGCCTAAATATGTAGACTAAGACTAGCTGTGTTTACTTAGGTATTTGACGGTGTGATTCATTGCTATACTTGGATATATTTATCATTCAGATGACTACCTCCTAAGGTGAGTTCATAGCCCCATATTTTACAATTATTTAAATGATTTACATCCTTAGGGTAAGAACATGCTTTGTTTTACAAATTGGACACAAATGTACATTTTATACAATGATTACGTGTTTGCCTAAGTAACGATAACCCATTGAGCCCTTTATCATGAACTGTCAATTACTAGATTGTGAGAGCGAATGTTATAAATAGATCTATTTGGGATTGACATCCCCGTTTGGGTGAGTATCGCTCACTATGCCGGGTTGCCGGACAACAAACGTATACCATGTCGGATTGGGATGTTGCGGGTTAGAACATCGTTCACGGGCATTTATTGGCAATTTATTGCATTCATACACGTTGAGCTTCAGTGTCATGAGCTTAGGAAAATGTAATTACCTTTTTGTGATGTTTGCATTTGTTGCTTAATCATACACTTGGAAATCTTGCGGTCCTACAATTGATTTACATAAACCTATGAATTCACCAACTTTATGTTGACGTTTTAAGCATGTTTTTCAGGTCAATAAGGCACGAGGTGCGATGATGCATTGGAGGTCAATAATTGAAGAGTCAACAATTAAGATTTGGGGTCTTATTACATTTTGGAGACAATTGTTATAAACCGGAATCTTTATTTATATTGTTGAACAATTTGAAGCCATGAGCTTATGTAATAAACAAGTATTTTGTTAATCCAATGTATCTTTTTCAAACGACAAGTTTAGTGGTCGTTCTCAGATCTTGTGCTATTGAACTATGAAGTAACGCCTTCGGATATTCAACATTCCGCTGCGACCCAGATTTGGGGGCGTTACAGCAGCGGCGCCAAAAACTGATCGTTAAAAAATAATATATAATATACGTATAATATATAAGTATAAAGAAAATTACTAAAAATCCTTGAGGACAAAGATTTAGAGCAAAAATCCTCACAAAAATACCACATGTAAAAAACCGGTAAGTAATTACTGGGTCGTTTTCACAAAGACTTATGAAATTGAGACCTCGTTTGTTATTTGGACAATGATTTGAATTGGTTCGAAGATGATTTGTTTTCTAAAATCCTAAAAGTGAGCAAATTAAGGGACAATTAAACCTAACTATAAGAAATCAATACGGGAAATTAAATTTTAACTAAAAACGCAAATCGGGAATCATAAACGGGTCCTAAAAACCCTAAATCAACAAAAATAAGTCCTACTATAATCTTTTTAATTTTTGTAAGATTTAATTGACTAAAAGCTAGAACAAAGGAAACTAGAACAAAAACGAAAGAGTCTTAAGCTAAAAATCACTAAAAATAAGAACGAGATTCAATCTCGTTCTTTAAGAAACAAGATTTTGCAATTTTAACCCTATGAAAGCTAATCTAATTTTCCAAGGTTCTAAATGTCAAAAGAAAATTTTCTAAAAAAGAATTATATTTTTTTTGACTTTTTTTATAATTTTTTATGAATTAAAAACAATTTTAATAAAATTAAATGTTTAAAAATGCTAAAATATCAATAAAAATTCTGAAAAGAATTAGCAAAGGTAAATCAAACAATGTAGAATCTAAGAAAAATAAACTCGGGAACTCAGCTTATCAAATAAGCTGTCAAATAAGCCTAAAACGCCTAATAAGCTAAAAAGTGCAAAATGTGTATAAGGAATTAATTGTGTAATTCTAAAATGAAAAAGACCCTGGTATGTGTTTAATTACACATACCTTTTACCTTTAAAAACGAGCTAAAATAACCAAAAAACGGACTTAAAATGCCAAATATACGCTTGTTTTGCTAATTGTATTGTGCAGGAACGGATATTTAAGAAAAGGACGAAAAACAAAGCCAAAACGACAAAACCGGACTCGGAATGGAAAAGCAAGGAAAAGACAAAGTCAAAGTCCGAGCCCATGCCTGAAAAAGTCAACCCAAGTCAACCCCGAAGCCAAAAAGTCAACAAGTCAAGAAGTATAAGTTTGAGGGTTAAAATTGCTAAAACCCTAAACTTGTATTTAATGAAGAAAAGAGAAAAAGAAAGACAAGGGGGAAAACTGCCATAATGCCAAAGTTTAACTCCAAGGGCCCAAGCTGCCAAGTCCCCTAACTTACACACCATAAGGACGAATGGTGAAATGGGCATTATAACCCTTGGGGACTTGTTTTGCCAAGTCCCCAAAACTCTTATAACCACAAGGACCACAATCAACCATATATCCCTCAAGACCAACTTTGCCATTATCCACAAACTCGGCCCTGTCACTTCCTTTTCATAACTATTTCCCGCCCTTTTTCCACCCAAAACCAAGTCACGGTTCACCTCAACCCTTTTACCCTGTAACCCCAATTCCCCCATGGACAAACCTTCCCCTCCTCCTCCACTGAACTTTCCCAGCTGTAGGATTGCCAAGTTGGCAATCCCACACTTCTCAATAACTCATCCAACGGCTGTGATGATTGATTTTTGCAAAATAGAAGGCCAGGATTGAGCTTAGTTTTTCCTCAGCAAACAAACACAACAAACACAACAAAGAGAAGCAGAGCTGCCTATAAAAAGAAGAGTAGTTTTTGAGTTAGTTAGTGAGTTCTTAATTTTCAGTTTGTAATTTCTCTTATTTTAAGCATTTTCGTTTGAGTTTTCCAAATTAAGCTTTAAATACTTGTACTGTGTAACCTTCAGCTTGTACTTAAGTGTTTTGAGTAATAACATTCAGTTTTCAAGTTTCTTTGGTATTTGATTTCAAGTTTAAGCTGTTTTACTTCATTAAGCTCTAATAAGCTCATTTGAGCTTATTCTTGTTAAAAAGCTCAAATTCAGTTAAAATTTGTTTTAAGGCATTCATTTACTCATTTAGTTCAATTTACATCAAAACATGGACATTTGAGTACATTGGATTCATTTTGGAAGCTATTTGGAGTTAATAAGCTTTTAACAGCTTATTGAGCTTATAGCTCAGGTTTAGAGGCAAGGTGCCACTTAGGTAAATGCTTTTAAGCCACTCATTCAACAAGAGTGGCTTGTAACTGAGACTACAAGTTCACAGGTTCTAGCTTTTTGATTTTAGAATTTAGCATTTATAGCTTATTACATATTGCTTATTCTTTTGAATTCTTATGCTTAATCCTGTTGCATTTAGCTTAGTTAGCTTATAGTTGCAATTGTTTTAAGCTGTCTTAGTCTAAAATTCATTTAGATTTCATTATCTTTTAATTCTGTCATTAAGTACTAATAAGCTAGGAGAGAAAGTGCTTATTTTTGAAACATAAGCTTTAGATTTTAGTCTTAAAATAGTTTAAGTAGGTTATTTTTAGTAGAAGTAGATATAAGGTTTTAGCTGAATTAGTTTTTAAGTCAGTTCTTAAGTACAAATAAAGTTGGGACAGTTAGACTTAAGGGGTGTTTGGGTTAAGAGGAAAACGGGTCAAAATAGGCTTTGGCATGGGTTGATGTCATCATGCTAGTTTAAGCTTAAGTTTTAAGCTTGTTTTAAGCTATTCTCATAAGTTTTAAAGTTTTAAAATTGTTTTCCAAAGTTTTTCTAAGCTAACTTTGAAACTGTGGGATTTTAAAAAAGGGCACAAGTGCTTATCTTATAAGCTCTTGTGATTTTGAGTTAAGGTTCAAAAAAGGTCTGTTTTTGTGTGTTTTAATCAAACTGACAAACACTTTTGGTCATTTGACTCTTTGGAGTCAAATTCACCAAGTCCTTTTAAGTAGCAGTTTCTAAAAAAGCAAAAGCCTTTTTCACTACCAAAAATCAGCAGTTTTAAATGAGTTTTAAAAGTCAAAAATTGGTGCACAAGTTCTATTGCTAAGATACTCTATCTGTTTAGGCTTATTTTCTTATTTAGAGCTTATTTGACAGCTTTTAAAAAGCTGTCAAATAAGCCCTTGAGTTTAGTCTTAAATCTCCCCTGGTGCAAAGGGGAGATTTTAAGCCCCTTTTTCTTAAGCTTTAAGAGCACTTAAGCCCAAGAATTTGGCTTATTTTAAGAGCCTATAAGCTCTTGTATAAGCCCTCTAAGTTTCAGACCTTAGTAAGCTTATTTGATGGCTTATTTTTAAGCCTCAACTAGCCCCCTTGAGACCTTGAAAGCCAAACAGACTTAACTTAAGTCTGTTTGTGCTTATTGGCTTATCAAGGCTTATTTAAGCCTTGACTTAGCTTGACCAGGCCATTTATAGCTTATTAGGACCCTTAGGACTAAATTTAGCTTAATTTAGAATAATTTAGCTTATTTTGTGCTTATGTGTTTCTTTAGTTAAGAAATTTAAGTGTTTTCTAGTTTTCAGCTTATTTAGCTTTAAAGGTGCTTATTCTGTCTTATTGTTAGCTTTTAGATTCCTTAGGTTTATTTTAGCTTATTTGAAACTTAGTTAGCTTATTTGTTTGTAATGTGTTAAGTTAGTTTAAGAAAAAGACCAAAAAAAGGCTAAGTCCAAGTTTTTTTAGATTCTGTCATTTTATAAGCCCTTGCACAGGGCTTGTAAGTGCTTATTTTCAAAAAGTCCAAGTTTTAAAAAGGCTTATTTTTAAGCCTTTTAAAACTTTGTTTCAAAAAAAAAAAATTTAAAATAAAAGGGAAAGGAGTGGAGGTAGGGAGTGAGCAGGGCTCGAACCCCCCACCTCAACACTCCTTCAACCCTTTAACACACACACCCTTTACCGCTGCGCCCTTGGGTCTTTTTCGTTAAGGACCCAAGGTGCTGGGTATTTAAGAGTGTTTTGGGCTTAAGCCTAAATAAGCTGTTTGGCTTATTTACGGCTTATTTTTAAGCTGAAATTTCTTTTTCAAATTTTTCATAGAATTCTGTCATAGCTTAGGATTTTCTATAAAATTTTCATAATTTTACTTTAGCTATTTTTTATGATTTAATTTCATTTCGAACTTAAAAAATTCATAGAAAATAAAATAAAAATCAAAAAAATATAAACTTTTTTTTAAAAATCTTATTTTAATGTCTAGTTTGTAGGAAAAATTTAAAAGTTTGTGTTTTGTCATTTTTTCAAAATTTTTACTTTTAAAGAACGGTTTTCGTTCCCGTTTTTGTTTCGCCTCGTTTTTTGGGCAAACGAACTCGGATTTTAGTCTAGTTTTTTTAAACTTCATTATTTTTCAATTAGAACCCATTAGTGTAAAAATTTTCTTTTTAGGAGTTAAAATTCAAAATTTAGGTTTTTCCCCCTTGTTGCTTTAATTTCAGTTTTTCGTTTTTGTGATTTTAGTCAATTTGCTTGCTTTTTAAGCTTCCATAGTATTAGTACTTTGTTTTTAGACCTAATTTATGCTTCCCGTGGTCTTTTAGGTTTAATCCTTGCCTTTTTCTGATTTCCCGTAGTTTTTAGGTTTAAATTACCGTTTTTACGTATTAGCTTAAACTGTTTTCAATTAAAGTCTTAGTTAAATAATTATTTTTTTGAAAATTCCTCTTAGTTTAGATAATCAAAATCTCATCTTTTCCATTCAAGCATTAATTCAATCACACCTCGCTGGGAGAACGACCCGGGGAATAAGCTTTCCTTGGATTTTTTTTCTATACTCATAACATCTTGATTTGATTCTTTTTCTTATACTCTTTTTTTTATTATTTATATATTTATATTATATATATATTTATTTATATATATATTTTATTTATATATTTAAAAAAAAGTATATAGAAAAAAGCAGCTGTCAATTGTTATCGATGATATCCTTTCTACACACTCGCATTTCCTTAGACGTTTATGCCAATTTAATATCTTATGGCTAGTTTTCTAAAGCCTAACACGCACATCCATCACAAGAAGCATCGACAACGAACATTATAGCATGTTGTCTGCGCGCGTGTTAAGAATTAGATCTATTCGGGGATGACAACCCCACGGTCGGTGTGGATTAGCTACTCATGGGCGAGACGAAGTTACTTAACATGTCGGATCACGTTGGGACTACAGGGCCCCCAAAAAATACTATGAATTCTATTTCTGATATATTAGTGAATTAGTTTAATGAGCTTAGTAGTAATCGTAAACATTCGGTTTTATATAAAATGGATTTTTACGTTGCCTTGAATAAAGTGGCAATACTACTTGAAATCATTTTGGTGACATTTAAATTGGTCTTGGCATTTCTTATAAATTCTTTGGGATATGATTTGGTACTTTTGGTGACATAAAATGTGTTGTGCATTCTTTATAAATCTTTGGGATTTTTACATAGTACTGTGTTGATACAGTGGACAAATATATTAAGTTGAAACTTATATTCATATTTAAACTAATCTATGAACTCGCCAACTTTAATGTTGACACTTTAAGCATGTTTTTCGAGGTGATATTTGATGCTTGGATTTTTTGATGTGCATTTGGATTCTTTACATTCAGTTTTTCATGGTGATATGCAATTATGGGACAACTTTATTTTGATTTTGGGGAAATAACGAGATTGATTTACAAAACGACACATTTTAGAGGTCGTTCTCTTGTATCTAGACTGGCTTTTATTACTGAAGTAGCTCACCAAGTGGTTATTCGCTGCGTATTTGTGATTTTTGGGAGTGTTACAGATTGGTATCAGAGAACTGGTTATAGAGAACTAGTTGCATATTTTACCTAGACTTTTAACGTTTTCACAACATTGTTCATTCAAACATTTTTTAATGTGCATACACGCTAATTGCTTATTGTGCTTACTTTACTGCTGAATTAAGTGATTTTACGTGGACTTACAATAGTTATAATGTATATTTGCTTGCTTTCCTTTCGCATTTTATCGTACGCTTATTTATATAAGAGTTATTATATAAAACCAGAATGTTTTTAAGGACATTGGGGTTGCACAATGGTCTCATTCTACTAGTCAGGACATTGTGAGTTGGCATATGTCTCACTTCGTTCTAAGACATTGTAAGTTAAACAATGGTCTCTAAGGATTCTTTTTTTTCTTCATAGCTTTATACTAAATCGTATTACACGGAGACCGTCATAATTTTGTTTACATGGAATTATGTATGAATCTAAGTATTACAAGTCTTGTATGGGCGGGACTTGTAATATGAGGATTGATATGATAATTGCTATGTTAACAAAGCCCGTCACAGTTTTGTTTACATGGAATTATGTATGAATCTAAGTATTACAAGTCTTGTATGGGCGGGACTTGTAATATGAGGATTGATATGATAATTGCTATGTTAACAAAGCCCGTCACAGTTTTGTTTACATGGGATTATGTATGGAATTCTAAGTATTAAATGTCTTGTATGGGCAGTGACTTGTATATTAGGATTGATATGATAATTGCTTTGTTAAAAAGCCGTTACAGTTCTGTTTATAGGAAATGTATGTGTGAATCTAAGTATTACAATTCTTGTTATGGGCGGGGACTTGTAATATGGGGGGGGAGGGGGGAAATTTTATTATGATAATTGCTATGTTGACTGGTTCATCGAGACTTTTACCTTATTTACTCTAACCGAGTACTCATTAACGATCTCGAACACTATGTGATTTCCCTGATAGTTTTACTTCCCGCCTCCGAAGACGAGTTTGGAACACTCGTCCCATACTCATTAGAGCACATGCATCGTCATGTCATCCATCACCTTGAAAGTTATGTGGGTACGCGTATTGCATCGGGAATTATTAAGTAGGATGATTTATAATCTGTTTATTTAAAAGGATTAGGACGCCTTCTTTCTTTAAAATAAATAATTTTAATCCCCGACATATAAGTTTATAAATTTATTATTTACATAAATTGAGACGCTTCTTTATGCAAATGATGAATTATAAATGAGTGGGCTTAATGGTATCCAATGTGAGAAGAGTAAGAACATGAACTCGATTTAATCACGGACTTCGTTTATTAAAGGTCTAGAAAACAATCGTGTCGTACTACTCAATGCAGAATCTTAACCCCCTTAACTTGGGAGCTTACCTGATACCATTCTTAGTCCTACTTTTGTCATTGCAAATCCTTGCAATCATGAACTGTCTGTGGAGCTAATAGACTGAGTACGATATTTCGTCACCTATCACATTAGCTTTCTCGCGAGCTCCTCCCATTGTTGAACTCTACTCGTGAGGATCGACCTGTGATCAGGTAGATTCAATTTAAGAAGAATCTCCTTGACAGGATTTCCAGCTGAAGTATAGAATCTTTTTAACACATGTGTATTAGATTCATCAAACTCAACATGTTCTCATTATCGATGTGTCACTTGCTAAAGTGGTTTTGTGACACATCGAGAGTGTTGATAATTTCAAAATTCATCATCAATCGTTAATTCATACCCTGAAATAAGTTTGATTCTTATAGAATCGCACCATCGTTTCTTTCCAGTGGTCACAAGTTTGATTCGTATAGAATCGCACAAGTCACCTACCATAAGCTTGTTTGATGTTGGCTCAAGCAGGATTTCCATCTTCATTGTGAATACTTAAGTATCACTCATATGTTCTGGCAAAATCACAAGGATAATGCGTAGGACTCTTTATATTTTATCGTTATTCACATTGTGTGAGATATCAAGCATAATTTTAACACGTGTCCTAATGAGATTTATGGATGATCTCTTTTGGCTCTAGACTCAATAGTGCACTTTGATTTTAGTGATCGGAGGCTGGAGCAGACTGCCACCTTTTCAATATCAACTAACTCGGAGTGAGAAAGTCGATAGAAATGCGTGTAATCTTTGTGAGAAATGGAAACAGAGTTTTTGAGAGAACTCGAGTAGATAGGGGGTTGGTGCATTAAAACGTCACCAGGTCCATGAAGTCTTCAATGTCAGACAACACCTTAGTGTTTCCGACAGTTTATGTATTGACCCGGTTTCTGCCTAAGTGTATGGAGGGCTTCTTTCTTTACACCCTTTATCCTTACATTTCTTTTTCATTCTTCAACCCCTTCAATGCTTACCGAGACTTCATAACTACCACCTTGTTGGGTTTGTTCCAGTGTTAGCTCCATCTCAGTCGGCATTATTCCCGATTCTCACTTTTTCTCCTTTTGTATCATACCTAAGGACTTCTACACTAACTAGTGGATATCCCTGGGTAGATCCCTCCGGTTCTGGCTGGATCATGGGATTTGAATACCTAAGCCTAACCACCTTATAACTTCATAAATTTAAGAACATGGCCGGTCTTTTGGGTATTCCATCACAATCCTTCAAAACCATTGAAAATTCAATCAAAGTGTTTGATATAAATATCAAAAAGATTTACACTTTGAGAGTTTTTCATTATCACTAAAAGCTCCCCCTTAACATGTGCATCGTAATCGTAGTACATGTTAAGTGTAGAGTACCTTGAGTCCATTTTATATGATCACAATCCAGTACAATTTAAGTCCAGTTTAATCACATTTTCTCCCCTTATCCAAAATGTTAATCCCTTGATATTTTGGATATCAATTGATTAAACGTTCGAATATAAGATAGTGCCGAGTATAGAAATTTGAAAATTTTTGAATTTACTAAGAAATTCTTGAAAACTTTGTACTCGAGCACTCCTTATGATTACCATAAGTCTACACTAATTATTAACATATTCACATGTTTATTATATACGAAGATTTGACCTGAATGATGAGAACATCATATGATGAAATCATATGGTCCTTTATCGCAGCCGTAGGTCACCTTCGTACAATCTCCCACCAACAACCTTTTCTAAGCTCCTCATTAACCTTCTTTCTTTTAATAGGTTTTCAATCCGATCTATCTCTGTTCAAGCACTCTTTGACATAGCTTCAACTTTCTTTCCAAGTTACGAAAGTCTTTGCTTCAAACTTCGAGTATGAAACAGATTCAGATACATATGTAACTTGAGCTTGTGAGGTTGGTGATGTCGGTGTTGAAGTTGTCTTAGCTTCCCCCTAAACCAGCAATCCTTTCTTGAGTAGATTCAGAACTTTCTTGCAAGCCGCATCAAGCAGTCTTGATGTATAAAGCCCAGATATCCAAAGTACACAAATAACTCGAAATCGCAACACCAAAGTCAATTAAGTCCCGGATGAGCGCATTTCTCTCTTTAGGATAGTGATGATATATCTTGTAACACCAAAGTCAATTAAGTCCCGGATGTATACAATTAATCCCTCTAAGTAGTCGAAATGATAACACTTAAGTCAGCTAAGTCCCAAATGAGCACATTTCTTCCTACAGGATAGTGACTATCTAAAGGAATCATCATACCTATGTGTACCTCTTTTATCAAATATTTCTACTCATTTTAAGAATAAGCTTAGTGATTGACCGTTTGAGGAAGCATTAATTGAATCAGAAAGAACTTTTCTCACGTTTTAAATAATTATACTCCTAACACTTCCCCCTGGGGACTCAAATGATGCATACTGGCTAATGACGAGATGTCTCTTCCACCATGTGATTGAAATAGTGCACCCGAAAGATTCAAAACGGCCTAAAATCAAAAGAAGCTAACCTCAAAAGACAAAAGAAGCTAACCTCAAAAGAAGGCCAAGGACACTATCAAGTATACATCTACTCCTTCCCCCTTGCTGGTTTCGAGCAAAACTTTGTACGCACACATACTCGAGATCGTGTTTTAAGAATATATAAGCTTAGATCTATCCCGTGAGAATCAACTTCAAGGCTTTTAAAACTATGAAAGTATTTCCAAGCATTCCTAAGTCTTTTACAAACTATGAGGTGTTGGCAATATTGATCAAATGTAGTTTAAGGCCTGAATTCACTAAGTCTCAAATTGCAAATAAAATACAAAAAGGTCCAATAGATTTAAATAAATGAATCTAAATCTCTTGTAGTTAATATATTTTAACTCCCCTGAAATTATTATCCGTCATTATTCAAAAACTTTATCATTTTATTTCCATGATTATTTTGAAAGACTGTTTTAAAGATTAGTGGATGATCACACTTTTCCCCCTCAAATACATAATCTGTTTCTTATTTAAGAGTTGTTGTCATTGTATTGAGGTACGAATTGTCTTTGAAAAACTTTTTGTGATTACTGAAAACATTAATTCATTATGAAGACAACTTTTTGCCAATAAAAATAAGTTTTCTATTATTTTGACACATAAGCTCACTGACACATACACATACGGTTATATAGGAAGCACGGGTTGTGATGCAAAGTAATCACAAGCCTTTGCATGGTCATAAAGTAGACCATGCCCGAGAATAAATTCCCGTTGAGAAGTCAAGTTTCCTTTTTGACTGAATACTTGCCTTTAAGATGATGATCGGGTTGCTATCTGAAATAATAGCAAGCCATTTGGCATGTTTTGAAAACATTTGTAACTTGTGCTCGAACTTCATTTACAGCCTCGTATCATTATTGAATGACATTTCTAAGACCGTAAATGTTATTGATTTTCAGAAGACATGCCTTTATAAAAAATTATTAAAAAAAAAATTAAATATTCATCTTTTTTATATTTTTTCATTTTTTAATTTTTTTCTTTGGTTTTATAGATTTTATATTTTTGTATTTTGCTTTTATAAAAGTTTTCTAAAAATGAAAAATCTTTTTGGTTTTTTTTATGGTTTATATATATACATATTATACAGGATATGTGAATAGGTACCACCACTATTCATCAACTTCATTTGCCAATTGTTAAGAGGTCTCGGCGTAATACTCGCATTCCCAGCTTGTTGATCAGAAATTCAATTCTTTCTCGGCCAAGAGCTTTAGTGAAGATGTCCGCCAGTTGATACTCCGTATTGACAAAGTAAAGTTTGATCACCCCATTCTCAACATGCTCCTTGATAAAGTGAAATTTGATGTCTATATGCTTTGATCTGGAATGTTGAACGTTGTTGCAGCATAAGGCAATAGCGCTTTTGTTATCACAGTACATTGGAATTTTGTTGAAACCAAAGCCATAGTCGGTAAGCTGTGATCTCATCCAAAGGATTTGAGCACAACAGCCGGACAAAGCAATATATTCAGCTTCCATACTGGATATCATAGCGCTTTTCTGCCTTTTTGATGACCAACTGATAAGTCTATCTCCCAAAATTGCATACTACAAAATGTGCTACGGCGTGTATCTTGACAACCAGCATGATCCCCATCTGCAAATGCTGTTTGAGCAATCGAAGAATCCTTCAGATACCATAGTCCCCGATTAACGGTTCCTTTTAGATATCGAAAGATCCTTTTTACTGTATTGAAGTGCTTTTTGGTAGGCCGAGCCTGATACCGGGCACACATGCATATAGCAAATTCTAGGTCAGGTCTACTGGCAGTGAGATAAAGGAGGGTGTCTATCATACCACGATAGTGTAACGGATCAACGGCTTTCCCTTCTTTATCCTCATCCAGTTTGAATTTCTCCACCATGGGAGTATCCAATGGGTCACAAGAGTCAAAACCGTATTTCTTTAAGGATTCAAGGGCATATTTTGACTGGTTAACAAAGATGCCTCTGGGACTTTGAGAAATCTGTAGTCCTAAGAAAAATGAGATTTTGCCCATCATTGACATCTTAAATTTTGAACACATGATTTTAGCAATCAGGTCACAAAGTTCAGGTGTAGATGCAGCAAAGATGATATCATCGACATATATTTGTACCAGAAGTAGTTCTTTGCTGTCTCTGCGTATGAACAATGTGGGATCCACTGAACCTTTGGAGAAGTCTTGGGATATCAGGAACGAAGACAACATGTCATACCACGTGCGTGGAGCTTGTTTCAACCCATAAAGAGCTTTCTTAAGCTTGTACACGTGATTTGGTTTATCTTTATCCACAAACCCATCCGGCTGGCTAACATAAACTTCTTCCCGCAGATTACCATTCAGAAACGCAGTCTTCACATCCATTTGGTAGACGACCATGTTCATATGAGCAGCAAACGCAAGAAAAATCCTTATAGCCTCTAATCTTGCAATCAGAGCAAAAGACTCTTCAAAATCGATTCCATCCTCTTGACGGCAACCACGAGCCACTAGTTGAGCTTTGTTCTTTAGTATACTTCCCAGTTTGTCTAGTTTCACTTTGTATATCCACTTCAAAGTAATAACCATAACTTTATCTGGTCGGGGTACGAGCTCCCATACTTCAAGACGTTCGAACTCATTGAGTTCTTCTTGCATTGCTTCGATCCAGCAAGCTTGAGTCAAAGCATCTTTATACGTCTTGGGTTCAACAGCAGTGAGGAAAGCATCGTAGTAACATAAAAGAGCTTGCTCATATAATTGCAGCCTTGTGGAAACTGGTCTAGCGAGTTCACCGATTATATTTTCAAGTGAATGATGCTTAGTCCATTTGTTATTGTGTTCAGAAATGTGGTGATCGGGAGGCACATTTGTATGAATAGAATCCGACGATGAAGATTGATCAGAAGGAACTTCTGGAATTGGAATACCAAAGTACAGATCATTACCCATATGTGCAACTTCAATATCATGATTGTCTTCTTCAATATCGTTAGGAATGACGGGAGGTTGGGTATCGGGTGTTGTTTGAGAGTTACTTGGTGATGGTGCATCTTGGTCAACTGTAGCTGAGGAAGGTGAATCGGTTGATACAACGGGTACTGGAGCTGCTACTTCATCAATTGGAGCAACGACTTCAGGGGCTGGGTGATCAACACTAGGTGGGGGATTGAGTAATTCATCGAACAAAGGTTGAAACAATATATCCCAGTCAGTTCTCGAAGGTGGTACAAACAGTGTTAAAGGAGGAGGGTTTGGCACGAGTCCTGAACTGATTGTTGCAGGAGTCATTTCATGAAGTGCGGGTCCTGAACTGCTGTGTTCAGAAGCCATTGCAGTCAGCTCATCAAAATCTACATGAATTGTCTCAATGATTCGTCTGGTACGTCGGTTGTAAATTCGAAATGCTTTCTTCGTGGGTGCATAACCAATGAAAATACCAATATCAGCCTTTGGTTGTAACTTGCCCAAATTCTCACTATCATTCGTTGGATAGCAGAGTGCACCAAATACATGGAAGAAAGATAAGTCAGGAAGTTTGTCATGTAAAAGCTCATATGGTGTTTTGCCGTGACGAAGGCGTATGATGGAACGATTTTGGGTGTAACATGCGGTAGCCACTGCTTCAGCCCATAGAAATAACAAAGCTTTTGCATAAATCAACATTGTGCGAGCAGCTTCAATTAGCGTACGATTCCGTCTTTCAACGACACCATTTTGCTGTGGAGAGCGAGCTATAGATGTTTCGTGAGAGATACCAACCTTCTCATAATATTCATGCAACGTTTGATTAACAAATTCAGTTCCATTATCTGTTCTGATGCGTCGAACAGGTACTTTCAGCCGCAGTTGGATCATCTTAAGAAACTTGATTATGAAATCTGGAGCTTCATCTTTTGACCTTAAGAACTTAACCCATGTGAATCGTGAGTAATCATCGACAATGACGAGGATGTACTTCTTTCCATTAACACTTGCGACACGCATTGGTCCACAAAGATCCATGTGTAACAGATAGAGTTTTTCTTGATTGGTGTCTTCAGATTTAGGTTTGTGGGGTTTCTTCTTGCTCTTACCCATTGCGCATGCAGAACACAGATGGTCCTTTTCAAATTTAAGCTTAGGGAGACCTCGAACAAGACCATGTCTAGCTAAATGGTTGATTGCACCAAAGTTTAGATGAGACAAACGTCGGTGCCATAGCCAGGACTTAGTCTTTGAGGCCTTTGACAAGAGACATATGGGAGAGGACGCCATCATGTCTCCAAGAGACAGAGTATACAGATTGTTGCCTCGAGATCCAGTCAATAAATCAACACCTTCTAAATTACGAATGAAGCAGGTGTGTTGACGAAAAGCAACCTCAAGGTTCGAATCACAAAACTGCCCAACGGAGAATAAGTTGTGTCCAAGTCCTTCCACATAGTAAACCCTTGATATCGTAACATTCCCAATCTGATAATCACCATATCCCAAAATCTTTGCCACATGATCATTTCCGAATTTGACTGTACCCAAAAATTTGTTGACGAAATTGGTGAGCTGAGAGCGATCTCCGGTCATATGCTTGGAGCAGCCGGAGTCCAAATACCAGAGGACAATTTGGACGACCTGCATTCATTAAGAGAGGAAGATGGAACATCGGAAATTATGGATCCCCAAGATTTACTGGGTTCCTTTTTGTTAGCAGATACAGATTGAAGAACCTTAGATTTGCTAACAGGAACATTAGTTTTAGAGTTCCTAGGTTTCCGTGAATAGACCAATGTTACAGCAGGTTTAGATGTTTCATTATCTAGAACAACTGGTTTCCTAAGGGGCGCTTCAGTAGTAGTGGTAATCCTAGTTAAAGGGCACGCATTTCCTACGATAGTGAAGGTCCGACCAGTAGGTCTCCAAATATATCCAATAGTTGTAAACATCTTTCCTGTTGGTTTCCAAACTTTTCTCTTTGTTTGTTTCTTAGCAGATTTAGATTTTGCACGAGCATTCACATTATTGATATAATCAAGAACACACAAATCATGATTATCAGAAAGCATGCAACCATTACACTTAACACATTTAAGTTCAGAATTAGCATTAAGCTTGGAATGCTGCACATGAGCAGTTCCTTTAGGTGCAACAACATGATCTTTATTTTTCAAACTAGATTTAACTTTCCTAGGGTGGGCTTCTACTTTATTCACAAAATAAACAAAAACAAAAAAAAAACAAAAAAAAACAAAAAATACATAAAAAAAAAAAAAAACAAAACCAAAAAAAAAAAAAACAAAATAATATACCAAAAAAAAATCACAATATAATCTCCACAATTACCATTTACAATGAATTTCAATTTCTACCAATATCTCTTATATTAGATACATAATCTTTTTTATATTATAATACATTAATATATCTAACAATTTGTTTACAAATATATAAAATTTCTTACATTCAATCTCAACTTATCACATCAACATTACTTTCCAACTTTCTTATTCTAACTAACTACTAATGTTCCATCAAGGCTCATTTACAACTTTTCCTACCCTCCGTCCCTACTGCTTATTCTCAACTTACTGCTTCATCTCTTTCTTCTTTCATTCATTACTTCCTTCTTCTTCTTTCTTTCTGCCTATACCATTTCCTTCATTCTCTTTTCCCAACCTCTTACTTTACTTCTTTCTGCACCCTCTTTACTTCCTTGACTTAGTTACTACCAGTCTACTTCTTCTATTTTTTAACCCCCCTTATCTTCCCCCATCTTCTACTCCTTACTTACCTTGCCTTCTTTTGTATCTTAGTACATTCTTCTCTGTTACCTTATTATCACTTCTTCTTTACATTCTCATAAAACACTATTTACATCTTTCCCTTTTATCTCTTCTCTCTTCTTTCTTTTTTTTCTTCTTTACTCTTTCTTTCTTCTAATCTTCCTCATCTCTCGATATTCTATCTACTCTACTTCCTCTACTTACTTCTCTACTCTCCTTCTTTTCTCCTTCTTTCTTCCTTACTGTGATCATTCTACTTTCCAACAACTCCCTCAGATACCTATTCATCTTCGCTTCTTCTCTTTTTGACTTAATTTTTATTATTTAATTTTATTTTTATTTACGTACCACCCCAATAAGATGTGGTGCAAATGTATATGATGAATTGCAAACGCAAAAACCACTCATGTTAACAAAGAAGCAAACAAAAAAAAGAAAACAAAAAAAGAACCTCACGAAATGTTGTGATCCAACTCACTTCTCCACAAAACTGACCAAAATTTATAAGTTTTTAAAATTGTATATGACAAACAGCAAAAAATCTAAAAACTTAAACACAGAGAAAAAAACCAACAAAACATACACCACACCATTACTAGCACCGTACCCACCAACCCCCCACTGCTTCTATTTCAAATACGAATCAACCATCCCAACCCCGCCCCAAACAATAAGATACAAATAGACAAATTACGATCTAAACCCAACCCGCCAGCACTTACTCCATCCAACCCCATACTACCTATCCAATTTGCCCGCTCACCTAGTACCGGCACCCCTCACACCCATACTATCGAGTACTCCATTGACGGTCAAACGATCCCCGCCATTTCGCTCAATCCATTTTTTCCCCCCCCCCAACTAAGGGAATGTGTCCATACAAATGAAGGCCTGAATAGAGAGATGACAACCCACTCTGCCATACCAGAAATCTGCGAGCAATAAACCACGCCATCAACCACTCACGCACATACACCAAAGAATACAGAATAAAAACAGTATTGTATCGCCCCGGCATATCGCACTTCAACTACCACTAGAAGGCGTCTCGGGCATTCTAAATAAAAAAACACATAATACCTCAAAAAACCAACTTACCTCTTTGCTAAAAACAATCTAGAAGATAAAAGTATACAAAACACAAAAAAATAAATCAACCAAAAATCTAAAATCCTAAACATAAAACAAACCACACATAGGTACAATCAATCACAACCCCCCCTTAAACCATACCACAATAAGAAATTCATGAAATACTTATTATAATACTCCCCCTCCAAAGCCCCCCACACTCCTTAACTTCACCCCTCCATATCCACCCACCCCCCCAACCCCATCTTCCCCCCGGCCCTATCTTCTGCATCCAAAAACTACACATAACCCCCCCCTCCCCAGACAACAACGCAATCCTTATATACTAAGAACCTCCACTTTATCACTAAAAGTCACTTCTCCTCTTGATAACTAAACAATATTACTACCCAAATTACCCCAAAACTGATAAATCAAACCTTCAACCCCCAAATGAGGCCCACAAAAAACTACACGACCCACCCCAAACCAACAAAAATTATTCCCAAAAAGTGGGATGACAAGAGAATGAAAACAATTGGAACTTAGAATTTATGACCATACAAACCAAACACTAGCACCCCCCCATAAGTAATCGCACCAATCCTCAAGACTCCCTAATTATGCTCCCAATCCATCTTTCTCTCACACAATCACAACACCAACACCCCCCCCTACATACATCAAAAGAATGCGACTGCCCACCTCCCCCTCCTTACCTACATCCCACCCCCAGCTGCCCCCAAATTCAGCAAGCCCCCGCTCCATCCATACCAACACCGCCTCTTCATACAGTTACCCCACCCAACCAAACCACCAACCACCTAAACCAGCCTACACATAAGCATATAACAACGTACCATACAAATAGCCCAAGTAAAAGTCCATACAACTTAACAAATAAAGACACAAAAAATTCCAACAAAAACAATAACAACAAGTAAACCAAACATTTACAAAACCATTTGCATCATTTTCCAACAAACACCAAATAAAAAGCGATGTGAAAAGAGGGACTTATAAAAACTCACAAATGCTTATATAATTCACAACATAGAACTTTACAGAATCCTTTGCAAAATCAACTAAACACGCACAAACGTAAATTAATTTTTAGAAATCCACCCCCCCAAAGATTAACCAATTTTAAAACACGTGATAATCCAAATGGCAACAATTCCTTTTTTTTTGTTTAGTAGATTCACAGATACTAGATAGGACGTAAATCAGCCCCAATATTCGAATAGGGGATAGTTTTAATACAATCAAATTTTGATGGATCTACCTATGTCTACTTACCTATCTTTAAACAAACCTTTTTACAACATTGTCTCTTAACCTATATTATATAACGCTACATACTCATTAATCCCTATATTACATTCTAATTTTTTTACTGTAAGCTTTTGAGATAATTTTTAAATTTATTTATTAACATTATTAATAATTATTATTAACAACAATGCACTATATTCATTTCAATTTAAGAACCATGCAGAAAATTTAAATATACTAAATCACCAAATTGGTACTTCCTATTTTGCAATCCCACCTCCCAATAGGATACGAATACTGGAGATTTTTAGAATAAAAAAACAAATAATATTAAGTCTAACA
This sequence comes from Tanacetum coccineum, assembly GCA_026074375.1. Taxonomy (NCBI): domain Eukaryota; kingdom Viridiplantae; phylum Streptophyta; class Magnoliopsida; order Asterales; family Asteraceae; genus Tanacetum; species Tanacetum coccineum. The sequence continues at coordinate 113,337 of BQNB010000005.1, read as the reverse complement.
ACTAATTTTTATTATTAAAAAATTCCAATTACCCGATACACAAGAGTACGTATCTCCCAAAACATGTGAGACCTGCAATATCGACCCATTGTTAACTAAACGTTTAAGCTTGAGTCATAACCCATTTGCAAACTTATCTTAGGAAAATTACTACAAAGCAATTTTCCTTAGAAAAAAGAAATGTCCAAAAAACTAAAAAATTATTATCATGAAATGGCTACAGTAGCATTTATATTATTCAAAAAGACGTTTTGATTACATGAGTTCTATTGAGAACAGACATCATAAACACAACTCAACAAATACTGCCTCTCATCAAACAACTCAACAAGATACATCTATGAATCAACAAACATCTAGTAAACATTACATTATTGACATAAACTTTCACACTGGTTTCCTAAGTATCACAGGTGTTGAATTATTATGAACGCTACTCAATAGGAGAGTTGGAAAGTAGATTCGTTCATGATACAGGTCGAACGGTTTAAGTTATGCATTAATTTAGTCCTCAAGAAAATAAATAAAAGTCTTATCTCCGTACTGAACCTTAGTTAAATGGCTCTCGCAAGATGACTTAAAAAAATTTTGCCAATTTTCTACCGAATTTAAACATAATTAACACCCTAATTAACTTAACATTCAACTACTAAAATCTAAACCCTAGGGACATCACTACTTTATCCATCTAAAATGATTTTTGATGATCATAACATATTAATTACAGAACTTTTACAAAACCCTAATCCATCAATTCAATTGTTACATAATTAAAACAATGATTAAAAACATTTGTAGCGATTTAAGGAGAATCATACACATCCGATAAAACCTATACTTACATTTTTACAACAAAAGATTCAAACACCTTGATTTCTTGAGAGCTTGAAAGAATACAACCGAAATAGAGGGCTAGGGCGATTGGGGTCAATCGAAGGTCTGAAACACAATACCAGACAGTCAATAAAGGAGAAAAAATACCTGTGAATTAAACGAGAGTTCCTTTATTAAAAAAACATTAGTTAGAAACTTGTAAAAGATTGGGCTTTTGTCCACCAATTTTTCATTTTCATATTTAAGTCGACTCACATAATCCCTAAAACCTCCCATTTTCTAACTAACATCAATACAATTTTTTCTTTAAATTTCAAACACATTCTTTCTAAATAGTTACTAATATAATAGATATATACTAAGTATAATATATCTATGTTATTATATGATTTTTTAATAAACACCCTATATTTTATTCAACATATTTCCCTATACCCCTTAAAAAATAAAAAATTAACATACACTAAACTTAAAATAAAAACACCCATTTTTTATCCACTACTAACTTATTGAATTAGTTCCTACAAGTTCTATAATTTATTTATTGGAAGTACAATCCTAGATTAAATTAATAAAACCTTAATATTACTTTAAACGACTCATCAACTACATACCCGTCACACTAACGATTCCACATCTCAAATATCGAATAAAAAACTTTTTCTCTATTGACGTTCTGATTTTTCCTTCTTCCTTCTTTCTATTTCTCATTCTTACTTTCTTCCATCACTGTTTCACTTATAACAGAACACGCTTTTAACAAATACTCAATATGTAACACTCTTCTATAGAAGCTTTTCATAAATCACGATGCTATCTAACATTCTCCCTAACACTAATATCAATCTTGATATAAATCAAAAATCTAAATCATAAAATACGAAAATGAAATAGACTAAATATTTATTTCATAAATTTATGCCAAACAAGATAGAACAAAAGAACACGACAAGTAATACATGATTAATACCACATCAACAAAAGCGCACATTAAATATTACACAACCAACATGAAATAAACCATTGCATTATACAAACACTTTAACTACATGCTACCAAACACTACTCTATTTAATAAAGAAGATTAAATTCACAATGCGAGACCAACAAAGATTGTTAGAGAACCGAAAAGTAAAAATAGCCCACAAAAACCACAACTCAATGTCACATAATCTCTAAATGATAGCAAATAACAAACAGCACACTGATTGATAATCAATACTCCATGTAACTGAACACAAATCATCACAGGACAACCATATAGACGACATATAAATACTTTTAGAGATTCACTTTAACAGTTTGCACACATAACATTTTAGAGACTTCAGTTCCTCCTCTTCCATCATATAGGGTGCCGTCGAAAGAGTCTAACGGTTGTCACAAAAAAAAACAAAAGCCTAACAGACACACGAGGAAAAAACAACCGAGCAAGGGATGTGCGGCGAAGAGCGATCTACGCGGAAAATACAACAGACCTAGAATCGAATCAATTTTCACACACTCATTTTCAACTCTTTAGATAGCGGCACACAAACACAGCATAAAACACTATCAATATAACACTCTTTCCCATTTATAGATGAACTGTTGGAGGGGCTCGGTGTTCTTGTTCTTGTCCAAAGTTAGCCTCACTTACAATCATACAATACTGCGATGAGTTGATCTTTAAAACACCTAGAGTATCAAGCTTAAAAATCATATAATCACATCTATAGTTCAATAAACAAAAAAACCCCTTTATATCCTTATTCTAACCCATGAAATAAAAGCCCAAAACACCCATGGATTGTTTTTGATCATTTAACTTTCCGTGAGCACCCTGTCAAAATAATACAACCACGTATAAACAACTTACTATCTGTGCTACTCTTTCCCCCATTATTTATTTAGCCACTAACTAACTAATACACTCAATGGTGAAAATTCCTCACCAATCTTCACCACCACACATCTCACCCCCTACACTTAAGAAAAGAACCATATGTCTAAACAGTGGCTAAAAGCTCTGACATTCACACGCAGGCCACGTTGGTCCAAACCCATAAAAGCTCACACGATTAGCTTATGGAGGACGTGGAATAATTCTAAGGGTGAATTGAAGATGGAAAATGAATTCAAGGGCTTGGATTGAATAGAAAAGTACTCTTAATCCTCTTCCTCTTTTTTCCTCCTTGTATATAAAGGAACCCTTCTCGAAGAGACAGTACATCGCATAATGAGTAATATAAAACAGGGTGTCGATCAGTCAATCTCGTTTAGCAATCTGTATTTTAGTAATATGTTTTTAGCTTAAATTCTTAGCTTTATTGTAATATTACATTATTGTAATTTTCCCATTTCAAAAGCAATGTAACCTAACCTCATTTTTTTTTTCTTTCTTTATTATTTCTAACCACTTTTCAATTATTAAAATTCAGGTTCCTTTTATATTGTGTTTAATTCATGTTTTTACTTTTATGCAATTTAGCTAAAATGAGTTTGGATTTCACCTAATAAGCAATAAGCTTTTAAAAACCTTTATAAGCTAATACTTATTCAGTTAAGCTCTCTAATAGCTTAACTGAATAAGTTTAAATTACCTAATTACCTCAAAGTTACTTTAAGCTTATGTTGGAAGATAAGCCAAAAATGGATGGGCTTATAGGGACTTACCAGCTTATTTTCATAAGCTGGAGCTTGTAGATAAGCTCTAATGAGCAATTATATGTCCTTGTTTAGAGCAAAGGACTAGGTATGTTCTCATTTGTATTTCTAGCTTAATTTCTTAGTAGTTTACAAATTTGCTTATTACTGCTTATTCTGTGCTTATTAATACTTTAATATGCTTATTCTGTCTTAATAGTAGCTTGTTATGCTTAGTTTGTAGCTTAATATTAGTTTGATTAGAGTTTCTTAAAATCTGTCCATTTATTAGTTAAAACTGCTTATAGATTTAGCTTATTACTAGGTGCTTATTTTTCCTAAGTCTTTGCTTAATGTCCTTAAAATGGTAAGTGCTTAATCTGTTTTCAATAATCATAGCTTATTTGGGTCTGTTTTAGCTTATATAGAGATTTTTAGATTTTAAAGGGGTGTTTTGGTTAAGAGTTTAAAATGGGTCAAAAGATGTGAAAACTGTTTTTGGTGCTCAAATTAGATTTAATAAGCTCAATTTAAGTCTTAATGATAGTTTTCATCAGCTTAGAATAAGTCTTATTAAAATTTTCAAGTTTGTATCCTTAGAAATACAAGTCTGTTAGTCCTTTGGTTTTTCAAAATTGCTTATTTGATTAGCTTCTTTAAAATCATTTGAGTTGTTGTTATTGTGGTTAATATGAGTGTCTTTAGCATCAATCAAAATCTGTTATGAGTTAATGTCCTTGGAAAAGCCTTTTGAGAACTTTGGTTCAAAAACAGTCAAGTGTAGTTAACTTGTTGTTTGTTCCTAAATATATGAGTTTGCAGTTCATTTGTGGTCATATTCAAGCTTATCTTTGGTCAATTTAATTTGCATTTAGCTTAATGTAGTATAATCTCAATCTGTTTTGAGGTTTTAGCATGTCAAAAGTGGTTTTGAGTCTTAAAATTCAGGTGCAAGAAGTCATTTCATTTTTAAAAAGTCCAAAAATATTAGTATAGTCTGTCATTTGCACCTATCATTTCTAGCTTATTTATGTATCTTATTTGCTTAATTCTTGCTTATTTGTGTCCTTTGGGTATAGGTATTCATCTGTTTTTAGCTATTAGTTTTTTTCTTAGAGCTTATTTGTTCAAATTCTTAGCTTAAAATGTAGTCAAAGTCTTTTTAAACTATTTTTGAGTCCAACTATCTTAAGTCCTTTAGTGTGCTTTCCAGCTTATCTGGTTTGCTTATTTGTTGTTCTAAGTGCTTAATAGGACTATTTTTTCATCTGTTTTTAGCTTATTAAAATTTTAAGTGCTTATTCAGTCCAATAAGATCAAGCAGTCTAAACCATTTGCTAAACAGTCTTAACTTAGACTTTTACAACTGTTTTGCTTTTAAGTGCCTTTTCAGCTTATTTGTTTGCTTATTTTTAATCATAATTGCTCATTAGGTTTAGGTGTTGGTCTTTTTTAGCTTATTTGTGTTTTCTTATTGCTTATTGAGTCCCTAAAAGCTAAACAGTTTAACTAAATCATACTAGACTTAAAAAAAAGCTAAACTGTCACCTTTAGCTGCTTGTTTTCTAGCTTATTAATAAGACCTGGCCTTAAGCCCTTTGTTAAAGTTGTTAATTTTTACTTATTTTATTGCTTTTTTAAAAGAAAAAAAATGTTTTTCCAAAAAGGTAGGTCATAGGGTTCGAACCTGTTACCTCCCTCACACAACACCAACACCTCAACCAACTGCGCCCTTGGGTCTTTTCTGTTATACCTATGCACCATATAATTCTTATGCATTTTTAGTTCTAAGCTTAATTAAGCTTATTTGATTTTTAACAGCTTATCCGTTTTAGCCTTTTGAGTTATTTTTCTTTGAAAACCTCATTTTTAGCTTAAAGTATTTTTAGGAATTTTCTTAAATTTTTAGGATTAAGTTTAGTATTTTTAATTAAATTTTTATTATTACTTAGTTAAAAAAAATAGTTTTAACTAGTTTAAAAATTAAAAAATAATAATTTTTGTGTTTTAAAAAATAGGTTAATGCATTTTAGCTTAGAAATTTGCATTTTGAGTTTTTAGAGTTTTAATTTGTCATTTTTAGTTAATTAGTTAGTATAATTTAATTATTAATTAGTTTTTTAATTGCTTTAATTGTCGTTAGAATTTAATTGTGCCTTTAATTCTAGTTTAGCGTGCCTTTTATGTGCTTTCCCTTTGCGTTTTTAGATTTAGAATCCAAAATCCAAAATATTCATTATTCAAGCATGCGATCACGAACCGAAACAAGGTTTTCAATTCACACTTCGTCGGGATACGACATCCGGGGGATAAAATATTGTTTGTCCTCAAGCAATTTTTATATCAAACGGGTTTCTCTCTATACTATTACTTATTTGGTATTTTAGGATATATATATTTTTATATAGACTATAATATTCGAATCAAGTTTTTGGCGCCGCTGCCGGGGAAGTGTGTAACGAATATCGTGTTGAAATTTGAAGATTAGTGTCTTGAAGACCCTTCCCCGTGAAATTATCGTTTTTTGTGAATATAAAATTTACATGTCTTTATTTTCTTTTATAAAAAACTTAAAAAAATACAAAAAATATTTTATTTTTCTTGATTTATTTTTGTAGATTTATTAAAATGCCAACAATATTTTTCTTAAAGTATTGAAAGTACCAAAAAAATTGAAAAACAACAAAAGAAATCGTGTTGTCAATTGTTTAAACGGCTCACCTTTAGATTAACAAACTTTAAGAGAGGTATAAGGAGGGTCGATCCTACAAACTTCGACCCGAAAGGAGAAGGTTTTTAAAACGCTTCGCGCTTACCCGCTCCTCCGCTTCTTTGTGCGTTTTCTATAGAGCTACCGTGCACTATTGACTATCGGTTTAAAAAAAATCTTTTTATTTTCTTATTTTGTTTAGTGCATGCGCACTCGCTCTTCATCGAATTTAATTGTTGAAACGTCCACGATTCCGAAGCGACGTAATCGTAGACGTTCCAAGAAAAAATAGTCGAACCCGAGCTTCGATCTATTGTAGAGACTCCCGTTGCTACTATGGCAGATACGCGTACTATGTCGGAATTGCTCCAAGCACCCACCGAGGGTTACAGAGATGCAATTGTTATTCCCAATATACTTGCCGAAAATTTTGAGTTGAAAGTCGGGTTACTTCAATTAGTAACTTCGAGCCAATTTCATGGTTTTGAGAGGGACGATCCTCATGCTCACATTCGTTGGTTTAATAAGATCACTTATATACTTAAATACAAGGATGTTCCACATAATGCTATCAAGTTGATGCTTTTCCCATTTTCTCTTGAGGGGCCCGCCCGGATTTGGCTTGAAAAAGAACCCCCTCGTTCTATCCTTACATGGGAAGATCTTGTTTTTAAATTTGTGAATTATTTCTTTCCTCATTCGAAGACTACGAATCTCAAGAATGATATCACGAATTTTCAACAAAAGTTTGATGAAACGTTTAGTGAGGCATGGGACCGTTCTAAAGATCTTTATAATGCATTGACACAATCCGATCAAGATTCTCTAAATGCAGCCGCCGGTGGTAATCTTTTGAACCGTACTCCTCGAGATGCTTTGACGATTATTGAGAATAATCCGAAAGTACGCACTTCATGAAACAAACCGATTGTTTCAAAAGTGAGTACTACTTCTTCTTCTTCATCTCCTTCTCTGGATGTAACCGCTCTTACCGCGATCGTTAAAGAATTAGTGCTTATGAACAAGGCTAATCAACAAGCTTCCGTGAAAGCTGTAGAAGAGATTTGTGTTACTTGTGGTGGACCGCATCCGTACTATGGGTATCTTGCTACCGATAGCAACACTTTTAATGCTTCTGCAGCCATGAGGAACTACAATCAAGGAGCTACCGGATACCGTCCTTAAGGAGACCCGAATTATCGTGCTAGAAACCAAATGGGACCACCCGGTTTTCCTCCTCCGAATGTGCAAAACAATTAAAACTATA
>BQNB010000005.1:66339-104173 GCA_026074375.1 Tanacetum coccineum | reverse complement strand
TGAAAAGATAATAAGAAGGCAAAAGTGGGAAAAGGATTTGTAGCGACAGCTGCTCCTAGAAATGAAAATGTAGGCTCATATCCTACGTGTGCTAAGTGTTCTGCTTATCATCCAGAAGGTGGACCGTGTAGGTTGTGTTATAACTATTAGAAACTGGGTACTTTGCCAAAGATTGTCAGGTACAACTTAGGCAGGTGGCACCAGTTAGTGTTGTCAAGATGGAAAATAATCAAAGGGTTTGTTATGAATGTGGGAGCTCTAATCATCTTCGCAATACTTATCCTAAGTTGAACCGAGGACCTGGTCAAGCAGGAAACCGTCTAACTTTGGAGGGCAACCGAAACACTCGAAATAATGGAAATCAAGCTAGAGGAAGAACTTTCAGTGTGAATGCAGTCGATGCTCTACAGGATCTTAACGTTGTGACAGGTACTTTTCTTTAAACGATCACTTTGCTACTGTACTTTTTAATTCTGAAGCTGATTTTAGTTTTATTTCCACTAAGTTTGCGCCCTTATTAAATGTGAAACCTAGTATCGTAAGCCCTGGTTATGTAATAGAAGTAGCTAATGGTAAGAAAAAAGAAGTTGATAGGATTAACTATGACTGCAAACTAGAACTAGGAAATTCCTTGTTCACTATAGATTTGATACCATTGGGTCATGGAAGTTTTTAATGTGATTGTGGGGATGGACTGGTTATCTAAGAATAAGGCTGAGATAGTATATCATGAGAAGGTGGTTAGGATATCATTGGAAAGTAGTGAGAGACTTCGTGTTTAAGGGGAATGTACTTTCGGAGGCACGAAAACACTAATGAGCATGAAGGCAGAGGAACCGGAGTTGAGTGATATTCCTATTGTACGAGATTTCGTAGATGTATTTCTAAAAAACTTGTCGAGATTCCCACCGTAACGACAAGTTGAGTTCCACATAGACTTAATTCCCAGAGCGACGTCGGTTGCGAAGTCTCCATATCGACTAGCACCCTCGAAAATGCAAGAGTTGTCTGAACAACTTCAAGAATTGCAAGATAAGGGCTTTATTCGGCCAAGTCATTCTCCGTGGGGAACCCCGGTGTTATTTGTTAAGAAGAAGGACGGTTCAATGCGCATGTGTATAGACTACCGCGAATTGAACAAGTTGACCGTTAAGAACCGTTACCCTCTCCCTAGGATCGACGAATTATTCGATCAATTGCAAGGAGCGCGTTACTTCTCTAAGATAGATCTTCGGTCGGGTTATCATCAGCTTAGAGTGCATGAGGATGATATTCCAAAGACTGCGTTCAGGACGCGATACGGACACTTTAAGTTTACGGTTATGCCTTTTGGGTTAACTAATGCACCAGCGGTCCTCATGGACTTAATGAACCGAGTTTGCAAACCGTACTTAGATAAGTTTGTCATCATATTCATTGATGATATCTTGATCTACTCAATGACTAAGGAGGATCATGAGGTTCATTTGAAGTTGGTGTTGGAGCTGTTGAAGAATGAGAGGTTGTAAGCTAAGTTTTCTAAGTGCGAGTTCTGGTTACAAGAAGTGCATTTTCTCAGTCACGTGGTTAATCATAACGGTATTCACGTGGACCCAAGTAAGATTGAGGCTGTAAAGAATTGAAAAGCTCCTACGACGCCGTCCGAGATACGATCATTTTTAGGGTTAGCTGGGTACTACCGACGTTTTATCATGAACTTCTCTAAGATTGCTAAACTTCTTACTTCATTGACTTAAAAAAACAAGAAGTATAAGTGGGGCACGGAGCATGAAGAGGCTTTCCAGACTTTGAAAGATAATTTGTGTAATGCTCCAATACTGTCATTGCCTGATGGAATTAAAGATTTTGTAGTTTACTGTGACGCGTCGAATCAAGGATTAGGTTGTATACTCATGCAAAGAGGCAAGGTAATCGCCTATGCATCACGACAATTGAAGATCCATGATAAGAATTATACAACACACGACCTAGAATTAGGAGCAGTAGTGTTTGCTCTTAAGACTTGGAGACATTATTTGTACGGAACGAAGAGTGTCGTCTATACGGATCATAAGAGTCTTCAACACATATTCGATCAGAAGGAGTTAAATATGCGCCAACAAAATGGATTGAATTGTTTAGTGATTTCGACAGTGACATTCGTTACCATCTGAGAAAGGCGAATGTAGTGGCTAATGCATTAAGTAGAAAGGAGAGAGTGAAACCAAGACGAGTACGCGCATTGTCCATGGCTATTAGTAAAGTGTTAAGGATAAGATATTGGCTGCTCCGGGTGAGGCGTCTAAAGTAGAGAACGCGACAGCAGAAATGCTACGTGGCCTGGACCAACTAAGGGAAAGGAAGGAAGATGGAGGTATGTATTTTATATGGGATCCATTAATAGGTGATTTAAGGACATTAATTATGGATGAGGCTCATGCATCAAGGTACTTGGTACATCCGCGAGCAAATAAGACGTACTATGACCTTAAAGATATGTATGGTGGCCATGTATGAAGAAGGATATTGCTACCTATGTTAGCAATTGTCTGACTTGTTTAAAGGTGAAGGCTGAAACATCAAAGACCTTCGGGTTTATTGCAACAGCTAGAGATACCTGAGTGGAAATAAGATAGAATAACTATGGACTTTATTACAAGGTTGCCAAGATAAAGTAGTGGGTATGATACGAATTAGGTAATAGTCAATAGACTGACTAAATTAGCCCATTGTCTGGCAATACGAGAAGGTTACAAGATGGAGAAGTTAGCAAGGCTTTATATTGATGAGATAGTAGCAGGGCATGGAGTGCCCGTGTCAATCATCTCAGATCGTGATGGAAGGTTTACTTCAAGGTTTCTAGCAAATATTATCGAGAGCCTTAGGGACGCGATTAGATATGAGTACGGCTTATCATCCTCAGACATATGGACAAAGTGAGCGTACAATTCAGACATTGGAGGATATGTTAAGAGCGTGTATGATCGACTTTGGGTGGCAGTTGGGATGTTCACCTACCGTTAGCTGAATTCTCTTACAATGATAGTTATCATTCGAGCATTCGGTGTGCTCCGTTTGAAGCATTGTATGGAAGGAAATGCAGGTCGCCCGTTCTATGGACTGAGATTGGAGAAAGTAGTTTGATTGGGCCCGATTTTGTACAAGAAACGACCGATAAAGTGGTGTTGATAAAGGAAAAGCGCAAAGCGGCGAGGGATCATCAAAAGAGCTATACTGACAATAGGCGCAAGCTGTTAGAGTACGAGGTTGGAGATCGTGTGTCATTAAAGGTGTCACCTTAGAAAGGAGTGATTCGTTTTGGAACAAAAGGTAAGTTAGCACTAAGGTATGTTTGACCATTCGAGATCCTTGAAAGGATCGGCCCTGTAGCTTATCGGTTAAGATTGCCCGAGGAATGGTTACAATGCTTTTGAAATGAAAATACAATAAAGTAAATTACAATAAGCTAAGAATTTAAGCTAAACAATTACTAAAAAACTAGATAGCTAAACTGTGTGACTGAGCCCCCTTTTATAGCCAGCGAGAGAAGGTTCTAGGAGAAAGAGGAGCGTCCTATTTCATTCAATCCAAGCCCTTGATTCAATTCCAATCTTCAATTCACCCTTAGATTTCTTCCACGACCTCTAAGCTAATAGGAGAGCTTGGGATTGCCAACGTGGCCTGCTGTGATGTCAGAGCTAGCCACGTTGGCCTTCAAGAAGGGAGGAATGTGTGTGTGATTGGTGAGATTCACCTTGGTTATTAGTTGTAGGGTAAAAAAATGGGGGAAAGAGATAACGAATAGTAAGTTTAACCTGGTTTATTATTTTGACCAGGGTACGGGTTAACTGGGTTTGGGCTTTTATTTCATGGGTTGGATATGGATAAAGGGTTTGAACTATATGATTTATGATTTAAGCTTATGGTTTTATCACTCAATTGATAATGGGCTGACCCGGCCCATTAAATGGGTTACGGGTTGGCCCATTAAAAATGAAAATGACTTCGTCTTTGTTTTCTTACGCTCTTCCAATCCCTTGCTCGGTTTTGTCCGTTATGGCTTTGTTTTTTGTGACAACCGTGACTTGAGCAAGTTAGTCAAACTGTTAAAGTTGATTAAAGTATTTATATGTGTTATGGTTGTGTGCTTATGTGATCTTATATGAGTATTTGATATCAATCAGTGATGCGTGTTCATCTATTAGTGATTGAGTTGTGGTTTTTGTGGCTATTTCATTTCGTTCACACTTTGTGACGATGGAAATAATAGCATGAATTTATGCGTTATTGTGTTATTATAAGTGTTTGTGATGGCAAAATGTTGGTGAATAATTTAGTCAATTTCATTTCGTATAAGATAATGAATTCTAGGTGAAAATGTTAGTGCATTTGAGCATTAGTACAATAGAGTATTATAGCGTTTGTATAATTTATCGAGTATCTGAGAGTTGAATCGATAATCTCGGGATAGAGATTAATCTAGTCTAATTAAGGTTTTAATAATTTAATCTAGGTTGTAATAAATAAATATAGCATTTAGGAAAAAATCTCAATAAGTAGTGTAAGAGTTTTTATTTAAGTTTAGTGTATTTATTTATTAAGGGTTTTAAGTACATATGATAATAAATATAGTTTTATTAAAAAATATATGAATATATATATATAACTATCATATATAAATATATATATATATAATATATATAAATATATATATATATATAGTAACTTTGAAATTTATAAAAAAAATATTAATTAAAAAGGGGGTTTTGTTTGGATCGACTTATGAAAAAAAAGAAAACTGGGACAAAAGCCCAATCATAAACTACAAAGTCCAACTACTGTTTTTAATAAAAGAAATTTACATCAGTATTATTCCACTCCTCCTTGTTGTATTATTTCTCTAAGTGTCGACCTATTCCCCACGAAGACCCTAGCCAGGGTCATTGTTGATTTTTCATTGTTGATTTTTCAAGCTCTCAAGAAATCAAGGTTTGATCTCTTGTTAAAATTAAGTTAGTTTTATTTTTTATACTCCTAATCGCACAAATGTTTTTAATCATTGTTTTAATTATGTAACAATTGAATTGATGGATTAGGGTTTTGTAAAAGTTCTGTAATTAATATGTTATGATCATCAAAAATCATTTTAGGGATAATAATTAGGGTTTTGGTTAAGTTAATTAGGGTTAATTATGTTAAATTCGGAATAGAAATCTAGGCAGAATTTTAAGTCATCTTGCGAGAGCCATAACTAGGTCATACGGATAGCTTTTATTTATTTTCTTGAGCCTAAAATTAACTACAGAGAATCTACTTTCCAACTCCATTGGTTTCATAAATTAAAAGTGAGTGAAAGTTAGTCAAAATAATTTTACAAGATTCGTTATCAAATCTGAGTTTTTGAGGCAGATTTTGAGTTGTGTTTATGAGGTCAAAAACCATATCAAAACGTCTTTTTAATTAATGTAATTGCTACTGTAGCAATTTCATGATATTTATGATTTTCTAGAATTTTTGTAGAATTTTCCTAAGAGTTTAAATGGGTCTGCTCAAGCTAAACGTTTTAAAGGTCGAATCAGGTCAAGTTCTGGACACTTTGTGATGTTGATTTTTTATAAAAATAGTTAGACTTAATATTATTTTTTTCTAAAAATCTCAGTAGTTCATAACCTATTGGGAAGGTTAGGAATGCAATAGGAAGTACCAATTTGGTGATTTAGTATTTTATTTGTGGTCATGAAATGACTATAAAATTCTGCTCAAAAGCTGAAAAAAATAGAATAAAAGGATTAAGAGTATTTAGGTTATAAATAAGGTTAAGAAATGTTGTAAAAAGGTTTTTAAAGATGGTATAGACATAGTAGTCCATCAATTGATTGTTACATCGAATTGGGCATTTAGCCTAGTCGAGTTTAACACGTGTTTTATTTGTGTTTAGTTGATTTGCAAGGATTTGTAAACTAGTTGTGCATCAGGTGAGTTTTATAGTCCCTCTTTTCACATCGCTTTTAAATTGGGATGGAAATGATGCAAATGGATTTGAAATGTTCTGATTACTGTAATTATGTGTCTTTATTTTGAAAGTGTATGGACTTTACTTGGCTATTATATGTTACGTGTTAAATGCTTATGTGTATTTGGATTAGGGGTAACGTTCATACCCATTTGTTGTGATATTGGATCGGGGGTAATGTTCCTACCCATGTGAAGTGATGGTTTTAATGGATCGGGGGTAACGTTCCTACCCAAGTGTTGATACTTGTTGGATCGAGGGACACGTTCTGTTCCCATGCTCGTTATGGTTACATTTGCATGTTAGCTTGTATGATAGTATAGTAATTATCCTGCCATGTTTGCATTAATCACAGTAATTATTTATAAGCTTTGATTTCGTGTCTTAAACCTATGACTCTTACCAACATTATGTTGACATTTTAAGCATCATTTTTAGGTAATCTTCTTGAGGATAAGGAAGTTAGGAGGAGTGGCTAGTGAGCCGTAGGCATTGCATGCGGAGTCTAACTCCTAGAGTTTTTATTTTTTTGGCATTTGAATTGTTTGCTATTTGATTGTTTATTGGATGTTTAGACTTTTGGATTATGTTTCCTTGTGGTATGACTTTGCTATCGTAATGCAAGACTCCTTTATCTTGTGTTAGATATTGTCATGACACATTGTGTCTCATTTGTTTATCTATTTCATTTAGTTCTCTCTATTGTTGACACCATTGTGTTGTGATGATATCCATAATGTTACGCCTCGTGTTTCCGCCTAGGCGGGGTGTGACAGATTGGTATCAAATCATTTGGTTATAGAGAAGTAGGTGGTTGAGCCTAGACTATAACCTAAGAGTCCTTCATATAGATGCATTTTAGGGCCTAAGTGTTTGTAGTAAGAATATATATACATATATGCTAGTATTTATTTTCTTCGTCGTCAAGTATCTAATGGAACTTATACTCTTCCTTATTTATAGAGTTATGTCTCCCTCAAAGCGTAAGTTTCGTTGGGGAATCATGCATGAAAGGGTTAAGCATTATTATCGACCAATTTTTGGCTGTATGTTCTGGGCGTGTACAAACCGTAAGTTCCGTATAACCATCGATTATATCCGCTGTAAGTGGAAAGAAGTTATGACTTATGGAAGAAAGTAGGTGGACCCAAATGATTGGAGTGTTTCAGAGAAGTAGGAATCATATTTTGCTTTTCGACAAGGAAAGAAATGTTTTAGGTTCACAAGAATACCTCCACCTCAGATGAAGAAGAAGAGTTTAGTGAGCACCCTCCTTACAATAAATATGGATTCGTGGATCATATACAACTCCAAATAGAAGAATAAAGGAACAAGTTTGAACCATTACCATTACCACCACAAGAAGGCATATGAAATGGTTTGGTTGATTGATGATGCTAACGATTCAGACCTTGAGTCTACGGCTAGTAATCAACCCATGAGCTTGATGATGGAAGACATTGGTGGGAGCTGAGTTCGACCTCAACCTAACTACTCGTGCAATAGATTTAATTTAGGATGTTTAGTGTTTCTTTCTATCATTTGAACCATGTTAGGAAATGTTATTTTCGATTACGATTATTATTAATAAGAAGTGGTTTTAGGATTTATCTTGTTATGCTATGTGCCTTATTAAATGTGTTATGTGTTTGCTTGAAGTGTTGTTTTCAAAAGTGTTTTCATAGGAGCGAGATACCGCGTGAAAGGGGGCATTTATAATAATAGGTGTACACCATATTATACATGCGCCACAACACAAATGGACTTGCAAGTATGTATTACATGTATTTGGTGATTGACACATTTTGGTTGATTATGCTTGTACGTATATTAGTTATTGTGGGAATTGTATATAATGGGTTATGATATTTGTGTTATCATCTAATATATATAATCTTATATCCTATCAGAAACATGGTTCGAACACGACAACCTAAAAACCCTGGGTATGTAATAGAGGTAGCTAATGGTAAGAAGGAAGAAGTTGATAGAATTTTATGTGGCTGTAGACTAGAGTTAGGAGATTCTATATTCCCTATAGACTTGATACCATTAGGACAAGGAAGTTTTGATGTGATAGTAGGAATGAATTGGTTGTCAAACCAAAAGGTTGTGATCGTGTGTCATGAGAAGATAGTTAGGATACTTGTAGAAGAAGGTAAGGTACTTTGTGTTCAAGGAGAAAGAAAAGAACGTAATGTCGGGATAGGACAAGACGTTAATGAGCACAAGGAAAATGAACCAACGTTAAGTTATTCCTATCGTACATGATTTCGAGGACGTATTTCCGGATGACCTGTCAGGATTACAGCCACAACGAGAAGTAGAGTTTCATATAGATTTGATTCCTGGAGCGACGCCCGTAGCAAAGTCGCCATATCGACTAGCACCTTTGGAGATGCAAGAACTGTCGGAGTGATTCGATAAACTAGTAGTATATATAAAAATATATATAACTGAATACCAAATAAGTAATAGTATAGAGAGTTTCCGGTTTGATATAATAATTGCTTGAGGACATCAATATTTTATCTCCCGGATGTCGTTATCCTGAGAGAGAGGAATTTTGAATTCACGAAAGCGTTTGTTTGATGCTGTATATCGAATTATTTTTGTTTTTTGGTTTTAAACAAAAATTTTTAATAACTAACTATTTTATAAAATAGATAGCAAATAGCGGCAATTAAACGGAGAACAATGTTATTATATATGATATGCTTTGCAAGTGTATTGTTTAGATCCTTAAGTGTGAAAGAAATTATACATTAAGTCCTTATTGATGATTGTAATATCTTTCTAACAACGTATCTTCTCACAAGTTGGTTTTATTGAAAACTACTTTTTATTAAGATATCATTACCTAATTGAAGCTAATTATTCTTACGGCTTTTGCCCGCTCGATTAATCAAAACAATAATTTAAGTAATATAAAAATCACTAATCAATATTTCCCCTTTTTTATTAATAACACTTAATTCACTAAACATTTTAACACTTAGCAAGCATATATAAAAATCTACTCTTAGCATTTACTTAAGTCTAACACTAATCATCAAAGCAAAACATAAAGGATTTTTACAACTAAAATTAAATCTAAATTCCTAAAATTAAAAGAGAAGAGAATAGACCGAATGAAGAACCGCAATCATATAAACCCACCCGATCTTACAAACTTAATAAACCAAATAAGCTTATCATCTTAAAAGATTCTACTTTCTATTAGAAAAATAATATGGAGTCAAACTTATTCCACTAATTTAATTCCATAAAACCTTAAAGGATCAAAATTTTAATCTATTTTTTCACCCTTATAAGACCCTTAAAAAGCTCCGGCCTTAGATGATGGAAGGATGAAATTTAGAGATAAGACAAGGACATCTTAGATCAGGACAAATAAGCTATAAGTTTAATATTTCTTTAAGATCAAAATTGTAATCACGAAAACTTTAAGTTCTATATAAACTTTGATTTAACTTAAACTATTTTTTAAAAACTAATTATAAGACTAAGATCTAAAAGTAATAAGCAATTGAAAACTTTTAATACTAAAATGCTTTTTAGAAAATACTTAATAAAAATAAATATTAGCTATCTATATAATAAGGTGTGCTAAAGACTTTAAGAATATGCGAAAGTAGAAGATCATGACTCCCTGTTTGCAATTTCGATTCGAGCTTAAGCAAGAATAAGTAACCAAATAAGTAAAAACAATAAGCATAAATTGAAATAATGCAAAGCTGTTTTAGATAATTTAATCTTAGATATATAATCTTAGTTGCCAAAGGTATGGCTTATTTGAAGTTATGAATAAGCTGGAGTATACTAGTAGTGCTTTTTGTTGACTATTTTGACTGTTTTTGTTATTTGTTTTGTTTTGTATTGGTGGTGTTTAAGTTTTGACTGTTGTTTTGTGTTGGATGACGGCATTTTTTCGGCTGGTTGTTTGTGTTTATCTTTGTTTTAATATTTTGAATATTTATTAAAATTTTTTTTTTTTTTATTGTTTTATGTTTTTGGTTATTTTCTTTTCTGTTTTATTTTATTTTTTATTCCTATGGTTTTTATTTTTTATTGTTTGTGTTTTTTGTTTAAAATTTTATTTAATATTTGTATATTTTTTTATATTTCTTTTTTTGTTTTTTTTTTTATTATTGTTTTAATATTTTATTTCTTTATTTTGGTTTTTTTTCTATTTTTTATTATGTTTTTATTTTTTTTTTATTTTTTTTTTATTTATGTTACGTATTTTTTTTATTTTTTAATTTTTATTATTTTTTTTTTTTTTTTTTTTTTTATTTTTTTTTTTTTTTTTTTTATTTTGTTTATTTTTTTTTTTTTATATATTTTTGTTTATAGTATTTTTAGTATTTATTTTTTTTTGTCTTGTTTTTTTTTTTTTTTATTAATTTATGTTTTTTTTAAATCTTTTTTTTTGTTTTTTTTTGTTTTTTTTGTTTTTTGATTTTTCTTTTTTTGTTTATAATTATTTAGTATTTTTTTTTTTATTTATTTTTTTTTTTTTTATTTTTTTTATTTATTTTTTTTTTTTTATTTTTTTATTTTTCTTTTTTATTTTTTTATAATTTTTTTTATTTTTTTTATTTTTATTTTAAATTTTTCTAATTAAGCTAAAAAGAGTGGTTTACAATAAGGACTAAATAAGCTATTAAAGCTTTTACAATAGCTTATTAATCTATACTACACTACTTTATTAAACTAACATACATACTTTGAAAAGTATCTAAATCTAAAACCCTCTTATGAGCTGAGATAAGTTGCATTTAGAGGCATCAGTGGAGGGAAATTTTCAATCCTATTCTATGTGCACACAACCAATGAGAGATCCAGATCTAGAGGGTATTTTCGTCTTTTGCCATTTACGCATATTAATTAAGCCAATAATTGGCTCGGATGAAACCTCGTAACCGCCATACTGTATACAGCTGGATCCTTCAATGGGAGGCTGCCACATCACCTTCTAGATGATTCCAATGATTGCCTCGTACTCCCAACCTTGTACCTCGTACCCAAACCTCGTACCTGCAATTAATAACCAATTATTAGCCGCTGCCACGTGGCGTGCTGTCATTGGACAGCCACCGGTGACGTGTCACCGGAGCGCCGGTCAACCACCGGTCAACAGTGGTTGACCGTCAATCAACAGTTGTGTCGGGTTGGGTTAACGATTGGGTCTTGGGTCGGGTCGGGTTTGGTTCGGGTCGGGTTGCCACGTTGACTACTTAGAGAGTGCCCGTGCCTGATCGGTTATTTTACTTCAGCTTGAGGAAAGTTGGGACGTCGAAACTCAAGGACCTCACGAGTGAGAGTTTAACTCGACCAACATGTCCATCTACGCTGGAGCAGCATTACATTTAATTAGTGCAACATATTATATTTAAGGCTATTTAAGTTAGGGCCGGGAAAAAATTTTGTTTTTTGTTTTTATTTATTAAAGTGGTTCAAAATGGGCTTGGTCAGGCTCAAAAAAAGTTCAATAGAAAAGGCGATAACTGTTGTTCTTTATCTTTTGCGCTCTTTATAATGGAGTGATTGTGAATTATGAACAAATTTGTTGGTCACTCGGTAAGTAAAATTGTCGTTGAAGGTCACCCAAAAAATTAACTTTTTTTCTTTGATTTCAATCCTTTGTACTGTTATGACATATAAAAACACAATACAAATATATTTGCAACATAATTACTCATATTTTAGTGTTTTAGTCCAATTAATAGTGTTTTCTGGGATTATAAGGATGTGTGTTTTAGCACACATCAAACTCCCCCACACTAAGCCATTACTTGTCCCATACGCAATGTAAATAAAACACGTCCGAAAATAAATAATTAAACCCCTTTTTAACTTATGACCCCTCACAGATAAACACGAATAGTTAAAGATCCATTAAGAAGGTTTAAAAATGATTTATTTCGAAAGCGCCCTCGTTTTAATTGCTTTATTCAATAGTAGATAAAAAACCAAGATAAAAAATAAATAACATTATTTAAAAGGCTTTAAGAACGGGAGTTCGTCATCCTTGATTTTTCACAATCCCCAAACTAAGCTTAAAATGAATACAGACATAATTATGTTTTGTGCTAACATTACTTATAAATGCTATTGTGTAAGTATAAACTTAACTTTTGTCCCATTATTCTAAACCTCTAAGTATTTTATTATTTTTTTATTGTCTGAAAAATTAATTATGGTCCTTATTATATAAAGTTAACCGGTTTAGACCACAATTGTTTGAATTTCCTTTAATAAAGAGACGTTTGGTAAGAATAAGGTCCACATTAAGGTTCTAATTTCGCATGATTTAGGGGTTATCCTTTTTATTTCATCCGAAACAACTCAACTACGAGTCCAGAGAGGGAGGCTTTATTTAGATAACCCCAGAATCAAAATTTAGCTTTATTATTATTATTATTGCAATATTATTAAACATCGGTCCTTTAAACAACTGCAACATCGGTATGCGAGCCGACCATGCTCTAGGAGTCTTATTTCGACCTCGATGATCCTCGACCTTTTTAAAGGCTGCAACATCGTTTGTGAGCCGGCAAGATGCAACAAACTTTTATCAGTCTCGGATTATTATTCTTACTATGGGCCTTCTTTTGAAGACTACCACATTGGTTGTGAGCCGGCAAGAGGCAGTAAACTTTTATCAGCCCACAATTATTATTATTATTATTATTATTATTACCTCCACCCTTTAAATGACTACCACATCGGTTGTGAGTCGGCAAGAGGTAGTGGTCTTATTTCAGCTTCGGTTTATCACATTATTATTATTTTAGCCAAATTTCAAGTCTTGTGGTCTTTTAACAACTGCCACATCGGTATACGAGCCGACCATGGTCCATGTGTCTATTTCCACACAACACTGACAAAACCTCGATGTGTACCTTACTTTCACCAGAATGAATCTCTACGAAGGGATTTAAAGTACGAATCGGAAAAACCAAAGTAACTTTATTTATTTAACAATTATAACGTTTATTAGCTGGGTGGGAGCAAAAAAACCACAATTAACCTCTATGAGTTCTAAAGAGATCCAACTACTCCACGCTTAGCATCTAAATTATATTTAACTCTATCATTTTTCATTCTTTGCAAAATTTTAAAGTCAAGCAAACGCTAAGTCTCGAAAGCTAAGGGGAAAGCTAGAGTTTAAAACTCGGTCATGTCAAAAGCTACCTAATTCTACGGGCCTACATATATATATTTTTATATTTTTAAATTTTTCATCTTTTTTCTATTTTGATTATTATTTTTATTTTTATTATTATTATTATTTTATCTATATATTTTTTATATATATGTAATATATCATATATATCAATAAAAATTTTAAAAATTTGGTCAAAACAGGGTGACTGGGTGGGAACACATAACATCAAATTTGCACACACACACCCACAGAGTGAGAGGGTATCGATACATGTTCTGCGAAAATCGACCCCCCCTCCCCCCACAATTAGAATGGATCATTGGTCTCAATGTTAAAAAGCATGGGTTTTAACCCCACATCTAGGAACGAAAAAAGGAAAATGACAAAATATTCCAAGTGTTGAAAGGGGTAACAATGTACTTATATAAATGGATCAGGATTCGACAATTCCAATAAGAAAAGATCGAAGACGGATGATTTGGAGGATTAAAACAAGCGGGTCTTCACGTCTTAAAGGAAATCCTAAAAAAAACTGTTCCATATACCAAAATAAGAAGCCGCCCCCACACTTAGGTTATAAAATCACACACTTATTTATTAAGAAAATAGAAAGAAGAAAAGACACGGGTTGCCTCCCAAGAAGCGTTTGTTTTTATGCGAGTCTCTAGCTTGACTCTCCCCATATCATTGTGATATTAGGGACGAAACATGTGGAAGAGCAAATCTCTATCGGACTTTCATTCAAGATGTTTAGATATAAACATTGAAGCACATGAAAGTTCCAATCCGATGAGAAGCCACCGGGTTTTTTTATAGGGGGTGAAGAATATATGAAAAGCGAAGATGCCGGGGTCAAAAATAGTATCCTCACTCCCGAATGAGAGAAAAAAAGGAGATTCCACCGGATAGGTGAAATAAGGAAGAAAAATTCAGATAACATATGTGAAGGAAAGATAATGGCGATCCTTAGAGGGTAATTTCACATATGTTGGAGAAGAAATTTTCTCCGAAATGATGGGGTCGAAAATTTTGTCCTCGGTCATCAAATCATCAATTGATAGATCGTTACTATTCTTCTTCCATTCATTATCTTTAGATTCCAAATCAATAAATCATCATTCTTTTCAAAAGGTGGTTCATCGGTGAACCTCTCGAGAATGGATGAGATCATTTTTTAGGTGTAGTCGGATCTCGAGGATTAGAAACTAATCTCATAATGTCGCACTGGGTCAAAATATTATCCACATTAATGTCGAATAAGAGGTGTGACAAAGCAAAGCAGCTCAATCAAAGTTAGAGAATTAAGAGTCTTACTCTTGATGTTCTCTACTACCTCATCAAAAAAGAGGAAATTATACTGCACTTTGTGAATGTATTCAATCATCGATTTCGTAAAGAGGAAAAAAGAGGAGTCAGTATAATTTTTACCATTGTCTTCCAAAAAACGTCTCATCGGATAGTGACTCGTCTTCACTTATAGGTAAAATTATCATTTGAATAGGAAGAAGTGGGTTTAGTGAAAGATCATAGATTTTTCCTCATAAACGTTAGTGGGAGCAAAATCATCACACACAGGTAAATCACAATCACTATCACTCTCGGATGTATCCTAAGACTCACTTAGGATTGGAACAAGGTCCTCAACACTAGACTTTATTACTTCGTCCAATTCCTTTTTAGGAATAGTGCTAAGATGCTCATCCCCTATGATGAGAGAGTCCTCAAGCTCTAAAGTCGGTAAAACAGGTGTGATTGCCATAAACGGAGGTATTTGAGAATCAATTTCATTCAAAGGAATAGAACTCTCCTTGTAATCATAGTCATCATCGTCATTATAGCAAAAAGATTTCAAATGTTGCGAAGGATAAGTACTAAGATTAGCCACCTGCTCTAGATGCTGAAGCTCTTTCTTTTTATTAATCTTAATACTATTCATTAATTTACCCTTTAAGCTCTTCAATATATTTTCACTTTTGCCTGCTAAAAAAAAATATCAATTTTCTCATTATGATAATCTTTAATCTGTAAGTCATTACTTAGACTTAACAATTCATCTAAATAATGTTGCTTTAGATCCTCCATATCTTGGATACTTATTTCTTGAAGAGGTGATTGATCGATGCTAGCCACCTACTTTTGTTGAAGTAACTTTTCACAAAATGATTGCATCATTTGAAGAAGTTCTTATATCTTTGATGAATTTAAGGTTCTCTTGTATACTCGAAGGCTGATGATGATGGTATATTGCGTGATGTACTTTCCAAATTTTTTGGTAATTTACAATACTATTTAAATTTCACTATTTATTTTTTTTCTCGTTACGACAGTTCACTTTTATTTTAATCGTTAAGCTAAATCGCGTAGACTGAAAATTATCATTACAATATAATACGGGGCATTAAACAATTAAATGTTTACATCAGCAAGTTGTTATATGATTATTATGAGGATAATTAATAAATTTTGTTCATCTTATTTTTATTGGTTACGTAAAAATGCTTACGTTTCTCAGATAAAATGCGTTTAGGATTTACCGGGAGGAAGTTCTATAATATCCTAAATAGCCTAAAGAAACCCACGATTATACCCAATACTCAAAATAATCAAATATTACATCTTATATATATATATATATGCTGAAAATTTCAAGATTTAACCAAGACTTTTCAAGTTAAATAATATCTAGATATTTTAAAGATATTTAAGAAATAAATTCTTACAACTTTACAACTTGTCATGTTAAACTTAACCTAGGGTTAGAAAGTAACTATGGTTAAGTTAGTAAGATATTTTTACTATAAATACCCATGCATGCATAAGTAATCTTTACTAAAAACTCTTACATGCAAAATTCATTTTTTCCTCCCTTTATTCACTCTCTATCCCACGGCACAAATAAGCCATCAAACTTAAAATCATTTGATTTTCTAAGAATTATACAACCTTTTATACTTCAATCCTAAGTGTTTAAGTCATATTCAAGACCTTGGATAACCATATTGCAAGGTATTAAAGAAGAAAAAAGAAAGATTAGGGTTTGGAACCTAATCTAGGGTTATAAGCTTGAAAGCTTGGATTTAAGTCTAAAACCCACGGGTTTTAGCATTCATTTTACATCCTTATTACATCTCAAATGGTTCCTGCTTAAATTCATTTTACTTTTATTTTCTTACGAGTTTATGTGTTACATTGTTCAATATAGCCATTATCACCACTAAAGGGAAGATATTCCTCAAACTGATGCAGAAATAGTGTCTCCACTAGATGTTCATGTCCACCATGAAGTCCCTAGAACTCAAGCACCCACTCTCCTTACAATACCAGTTTCAGTTATCCCTGAATCATCACCGGTATTCACAAACATTCCTCAATCATCATACACCTTCACTCCTACACCAATACAGGCTACACCCACTCCTCCGCCGACAATTGAAACTACAAATCCTCTATCTAATCTTCCTGATTTCTCATCAGTCTTTCGATTCAACGATAGAATCACAACATTGGAAAAAGAAGTTGCTGATCTTAAGAAAGACCCTCTACACACTCAAGTGACATCTTTAGTTGACAGTCATCTAGACACAAGGTTGGGAGAAACCAGACAAGAATTCATGAACTTCCTTTCAGAGTCTCTCACGGAAAGAATCAAAGAACAAGTAAAAGATCAGCTGCCTTAGATTCTGCCCCAAGAAGTGTCTAACTTCGCTCTACCTGTGATTGAAAAGTTGATTAAAGAATCATGTGATGAAGTTACTCTAGCGAAGGTGTCTTCTCAACCACAATCTACTTATGAGGCTGCTTCTACACTTACTGAATTTGAGTTAAAGAAGATTCTTCTCGACAAAATGGAGAAAAGTGAATCATATCTGACGGCTCCCGAACACCGAGATTGCTATGATGGTTTGAAAAAATCTTACGCTCTCGACAAAGATTTCTTCTATTCTTATGATGTATATTCATTGAAGCGTGGCCGAAAAGACAAGGATAAAGATGAAGACCCTTCCGCTGGATCAGACCAAGGGTTAAAGAAGAGAAAGACAAGCAAAGATGTTGAACCAACCATTGGTACAAAAAAGAAAGATTCTACGTCCGGCTCCTCCAAAGGCACCAAGTCTCAACCAAAATATATTGGAAAGTTTGTTCAATCAGAGGAACCAGTGTTCGAGGTTGCGGATTCAGACATGCCATAAGATCAGGCAAGGAATCTGGGTGATAATTAAGATGAACCAAGGGATGAGACTGTTTCTAGACGTGACTGGTTCAAGAAACCTACACCACTTTAAGAACCCACTGACCCAGACTGGAATGTTGGCAAGACTACTCAGGAAGGACCAACCTAAAATTGGTTGATGACTCTAGCAGCTTCTACTTCTACTGATAAATTGTTGAAGGACTTTGATGAATTGATGAGCACTCTAATAGACTTCTTTGGATACATCTTGAATGGCCTAAAATTGAGAATTTAACTCAAGAAGTCCTGCTTGGACCTGCATTCAGACTACTCAAAGGCACATGCTCTAGTTATGCTGAATTAGAATACAACTTTGAAGAATGCTATAAGGCTCTTTTAGAAAAGCTTGATTGGGAAAATCTTGAAGGCGGTGACTATCCATTTGATCTTTCCAAACCCCTTCCTTTGATCACGCGTGGAAATCATCAAAGAGTACCGTTCGAATTCTTCATCAATAATGATCTCAAGTATCTTCAAGGAGGAATTTTGACTATGACATACACGACGTCTACTACCAAGACAAAGGCCGCTCAGTATGATCTTCCAGGCATTAACGACATGGTTCCAAACATATAGAGTCCTGTTAAGGTTGCTTATGATAAGTATGCGTTATGGGGTATTTCACATTGGAGAGAACAACGTAAGTCCTTCTATGCTTTTGCAAGAGGTATGCAATCAAGAGGAGATGTATATTCCACAAAAAGGATTCTGGCAGTCACTCATGTTTCGGTAATGAGGAAACATAGATATGTATACTTAGAAGAGATTATTTTGAGAAGAGCTGATAACGCATTATACAGATTCAAGGAAGGTGACTTTCCTCAACTTCGGATCAATGATATCGAGGATATGTTACTTCTTGTGGTTCAAAATCAGCTCACAAATCAATCAAGGGATGATGTTGCTGACTTCGCAATAGCCTTAAGGATGTTTACCAAAAGTCTGGTTATTCAGAAGCGAGTCGAGGATCTTCAACTTAGAGTTGAAAGTTATCAAAAGAAGATTAACGTCACCAAGCCTGATACTACAAGACCAGATCTCAGAAAAAGGCACATGTACACTCCATACAAAGACCCTTAAGGATTCATTTATGTCGACGACCACAAGAGGAACAGGTTGATGCGCTCCGATAAACTGTACAAGTTTAGTGATGGCACGTTAACCAGACTTCTTTCTTTGCTCGAAGACATAACCAAAAATATCGACATGGAGTACTTGCCGAAGAGAAGATGGAGCAATTTGGAAAAGAAAAAAGCTCATTTCATGATCAAGGACATCAACAAGCTGCTAAAGGAAAGGAGGATGATGAAGAGTTTAGAGAAATTCATTGGTGGTAGACTCTATGTAACTGACCTCAGACTACTACAAAGCATAATATAACTTCATCATAATATGTTCATATCTCAAAGGTCATTTCGTATATCATAAACTTGTGAATTTGTATATATGTAGTGTAGACTTATGATGAAAATAAGGTGTGCTTCGAGAATGAAAATTTTCAAGAATTTCTTAGTAAATTCAAAAATTTTCAAATTATTATACTCAGCACAGTCTAATAATACCCTCAAAACTTGAGGGGGAGCATTAAAATGTTCCTTATAATAATTATGTAAC
Source organism: Tanacetum coccineum (assembly GCA_026074375.1). Lineage (NCBI taxonomy): Eukaryota > Viridiplantae > Streptophyta > Magnoliopsida > Asterales > Asteraceae > Tanacetum > Tanacetum coccineum. The sequence goes on along the minus strand of BQNB010000005.1, from coordinate 85,162 downwards.
ATTTTGTCCCCGAACGTTTAATCAATTAATATCCAAAATATCAAGCGATTAACATATTGGATAAGGGGAGAAAATGTAATTAAACTAAAGTCTTAATTTGTATTGTCATGTGATCATATAAATTGGACTGAAATGCACTCCAACACTTAGCATGTTACTACGATTACGGTGCCAAAGTTAAAGGCGGTAAGCTTATTAGTGATGATGAAAAACTCTCAAAGTGTAAATCTTTTGATATTTATATCAAACACTTTGATTGAATTTTTTCAATGGTTTTGGTTTTGATTGTGATGGAATACCTAAAGACCGACCCTGTTCTAAATTATGAGTTATAAGGTGCGTTAGGCATAGGTATTGTCAAATCCCATGATCAACCTCAGAACCGGAGGGATCTACCCACGGGATATCCACTAGTTAGCGTGTATAAAGAGTTTAGGTATGATACAAAAGGAGAAATAGTGAGTTCAGGAATAAATGTCGACTGAGACGGTAGCCTATAACCTAGAACAAAACCAGCAAGGTGTTAGTAATAATTCTTTACGTTTCTTTTCTTTGACTACTTCTGCGTTCGTTCGGATATTCTTTATACTTGCTATTATCTATCGCTTTACAAACAATCTCGATGTCAACCCATAAACCATTTTGCTATCATTTGTTGTCACCCTATAAGCTACCTCACGTTTACTTTATTGACTATTTCATTTCGTTATAAAACTATTTGATACATTTCCTACATCACACTATTTTGACGAAAATGAGCATTACATCATTGGACCTCAAATATACATAGCTTAATCACCTATGTATATTTGGTGCATAGACTGATTACCTATGCATTCAGGAAAGACCATGTCATGCTGAGAGTAATCACCTTAAAACCTACACCTCTTCATCAACACAATTTCGGATGAAATATCCGCATCTTTCTCCGAACCCGTACCTTCGTCAAGTGTCGCAACTTGAGCCTTGAGGACAAGGCTCATTTAACGGGGAAAGACTATAACACCCCGTGTTTTAGGTCATTGTACGACGATTGCGTGCCCGATGTCGTAAATATTATTTTACGAGTTTCCGTGAACGAGCGTCGACATTTAAAATTTTATTTGTCGCTAATAAATATTTTCGTATTTTATTATGAAAAATTTGGAGAAGAATTGATAATTTTTATTTTTGACGTTTCGCGAGTCAACGGTTGATCGCGCGTTCGTTAATCGTTTTGAGCATCGTAAAAATTTACGACATGTCTCGCTATTATTCTTATGATCATAAAATATCATTTTATGAACCGTGTCATCTTTGTTCCTCAACCTTGGTCATAGCTCGCGTTTAAGGCTCGCGTTTAATTAACAAGATATTTACAAGAGATATTATGCAAGATATTTATAAGATATTTATTAGATATTTATAAGATATTTAGGAGATATTTACAATATATATACAAGTTACCATTTCAACTAGTCTTATCTTTCTTTTTGGTCTTGTGGTTCTGCCGAACTTCACCACACACAACACACATTTCATTTTTGAATTTTGATCTTATAAACACACTCAAGTATCACACAAACAATGATTAAGACAAGGAGGAACCAAGTTTTAGTTTGTTTCTCCCTCCCTTTTCTCCTTGTGGTTCGAACGTGTATACAACCCACACCACTCTTGGTGTTTTTGATTTTCTACACATCAAATATGGGTTAGGAGATCATAAATTGATCCTCCATGTATTAAAAATGGATATACATCAAGGTTTATGTGAAGTGGAATATTTTTGAAACAAAGGAGTCATTGGGTTCGGTTGAGGGTTCGAACCAAGCAAGGGTCAAAGGAAGTGGTTTTGCTTGGAAGGTTGTGGGTTCGAACCGGGTACAAGACACAAAGGGTGTATTTAGTTATTGAAAGTTATTGGGTTGGTTCGAGTTTGGCTTTGGTTTGGTTCGGGTGAGGGTGAGCCACGACTAAGAAGCAAGAAGGACGAGATGAGTGCCTTGTGTTTCCCGACTTTGCTCCATATAGCATAGTGAGCTCATTTTTATGTCTATTTCAATTATTTCATTCATTTGATTGATATACGTAAATGTGTATATATGTGATGAAATCGGTTGAAACTTGCGGCGTCTAGTGCATGGTGATATAAAATGATTTAGCAGGCTAAGTATAAATTGTATGTCATGTTAGATGTAATTTTGATGAGCTTGTTGGTTAAAAACGGATTTTGGCGCGGTTTGTAATAAGTTCACTGTGAGCAGAAAGTTTGGCACGCCAACCGAGGATCGAGATTTTGTAAAATCTAATTTTAGGCTTGTAAATATCGTAGAGCTTGCTTAGACGATCGTTTCCATATAAGGATCGTCTCGTATCTCCTAATAACGAAAAAGTTATGGCGAAAACGAGATATATTCAAAACACTAAATTTCTGCACTAGTATAAAAGGGCGCTTGCTGTCCGGATTTTTAAAAGCTCGATTCGGGCACTTTCGAGTCCGTTTCGGCCTTCGGCCAAAACATGAAAGTCGTTCGGAAGGTTGATAAATGCTAAATTGTATATGTAATTTACCCGGGATTTTGCCAAATAAAAGCCAAAATAATGCCAAAAGAATAGAAAAAGTGTGCTTTTGTGTCTAATTGTGCAGGAAAGGATTAAAAGGACAAAAAGAAGCAAAAACGATCAAAAACCAACAAGGAACGAAAGAGACAAGAAAAAGAGTGAAGAAACAGCCAGAAATCAAAAGCCGGATCAGCTCAACACAGCAAGAAAGGCAGTCAAAGGTCAAAATAATGAAGCCAGGGACCAAGAATGACAAGTCTTCAAAGTCTCAAGGGCTTATTTGGAGTTTTAAAGATTCAAGGACCTAAATTGCCAAAAGTGGAAAGTGCTTTATAAAAGAAGAAAAAGAAGAAGAAAACCACAAGGGCTGAAGTTGCCAACTTGAAACCTTATTTTACACTACAATTGGGCGGAGCAAACACAGGGACCAAATGTGACAATCTCTTATACTTTTAAACAGAAAAGCGCGTTTGTTATAACAACCTAACAACCCGTAACAACTTTTCCCGCCAAATTCACCCACAAACCCAACTTCGTGAAATCCACACCCCGCTCCTCTATAAACACTAGACTTTGTTCATACACCTTCCCCACCTCTCCTAGCCCACGTGGCATCCATTTATTGGCCAGGACACCTCACAAAACTCATCCAACGGCTACAAATGATCCAAAAGTGCTTGATCGTTGATCAAGGTGAATTCTATTAGCCACCAATGTTTTTGTTTCTTACCAATTATTGATTTACAATGTTTTGGGGTGAAGTTGGTGGCGTGTGTGAAGAAGCAGAAGAAACATGCTTTGTTTTATAAAATGGGGACACAAGTGTACATTTTATCATGATTATGAGTTGGCCTAGTAGCGAGAGACCACACAATGCCCCATGAATCATGAACTGTTTATTTCTGGTTTGGAAGCGCAAGTGTTATAAATAGATCTATTTGGGATTTACCTCACCGTTTGGGTGACTAGCTATCACTGGAAAGAACCCGCTATATCATGTCTGGATGTTTGGAGGTTACGGGTCTTTTGAATTCATCACGGGCAAGTAGGCATTATTTATGTTATTGTATTCATATATGTCGAGCTTCCGTGGCATGAGCTTAGGTAAACGTAATTTACATTCTGTGAGGTGCTGCATGGGATGCATGTCCACTAGGGAAAGGGGAGAAAGTCTCTGCGGTCCGGGATTATACATTTATATATCACCTATGATCACCAACCTTTGTTGACCTCTTTAAGCATGTTTTTCTCAGGTTTAGGTATGAAGATAGTTTGGATGGGACGGAACGTGGATATCAAGAATGAAGGCTCGGTGAACATATGTTTATAAATTAATAAAACATTTTTTAAAAAATAAAGTCGATGTATGACTTGTATAGTTTGGGACCATTTGTTATTGATTCTCCTTTTAAACTAATGAGATGAAATTAGATAATAAACGTATTTTTTGGCAGGTACTAGGACTCGTGTGTTATGGTTATGAAGTAACACCCCAACATGTTTATATTCCGCTCTGCCGGATCTATTTTTGGGGGGTGTTCAGATTTGGTATCAGAGGGCCGACGGTGTTGGGAAACTAAGTCGTTTTTCAAACTTGGACTACAACTGATTTTGGAAATTTTGTCACGAGTCGTTCACCGATGTCCGATATCCGCGCGTGCGTTGGTCCCGATCCTTAGATGCTTTATGTGGTATACTCGATTGCATATTATGTGTGTAGCAAGTGGGTGAACTTGGTTATAGGTAATTATATATGTGTGTATATATATACAGTGCATCCGTTCTATAATATACGGATTTATACATACTTTACTTTTGAAAATGATTACGGATTAGCTTAAGCGGATTGAACCGATGAGTACATATTCATAGATGTCCGGATGATCCTTGGAGGGGTGAAGGGGACATCTGCGATGGGCGCATAGTGCATCGGTTTCATGAACTTAGAGTAATGATAATCATGGTTTTATACACACATGTATATGTACGTTGCCTTGATTAAAGTGGCAATACAAATTTTGGACGATTGCAGTCCGGCGGGGATTTTTTACAAATATATTATATTATGCCTTTACATGAGTTGCTTTTTATAACCATGTTTATTATTATGTACGAGCAGTTCTCAATGCGGGTCTTATATTTATTATACAAAGTGAGTTTACACAAAAGTCTATGGGATGGACAAACACTAGACCCACTGTCGGAGGTATGGTGGAGTTGCACCATAAGCCTCAAAAGACCATGCTGATATACATGCCAATATGATAACTATATGAAGTTATATGAACATTTAAATGTTCGAATATAGTCCACACGTCGAGTAATTATACATTTAATTGATCGGAGATGTATACCAATTCATGACTGAATCTCAAGACAGTTCTTGTTTGATGAGTTTGCATTCTTTCGCATACTCTACAATTATTTATATAAGGATTATTTATATAAATAGGGGAACATTTCTTTAGGCAAGGTAGTACGACAAACTCGTAGGTCCTAAGCGATGCCTAAACATTAAGCTATCAAATATGGTTAACCTTAACCATCATTTCGTTTATGCCAGGAGCGCAGAGTATAACATATTTACCATACAGTCTTATAGAATATACTTATATAAGTTAGTTTTGCTCATTGCAAGGAGTCATGCTTTCATCAATCCGATTGGTTACCCTAACACATCTGCCCATTTAATTCCGAGCCATTTTTTTGGCGCGATTCCGTGAGCTTTGATGAGGAGTAGGCCAGGAACCTAATGTAAAGGATCAGCGTCTACCTTTGACTGCCTCAACATATAGCCCTATCATCGGGGCTACATTTCCTGACTCCGAATCTCAGACGGAGGATGATGAGGGGAAAAGAGGCAGGATCCTGTAGGACATCCTGCCGACGGAGAAAGGAGACCAATGATGATATTGAATCATTGATGGATGACGACGATGATTATGATGTTGAGAGGATGAGGAGGACGAAGAGGAGGAGGAGCATCTTGCTTCCGGGACGACCAACCCCCTCTGCTATACCTACAGGTTGATTCCTCTCCACACATATCTTCTTGTTTTTCGAAGACAATAACCCGTGCAGTCACGGCATGTCTATTTAAACACCTTACTCCCTCTTCTACGATCACCATCTACCGAGACAAAGAGGGTGAAGCAGGATATTGGACTATCTAATAAACAATCAGAACCAACAACAGCCAAACAAGAGGCAAAATACTGGCAGGGCTTACACTGCAGGGCACAGGGAAAGCATAAAGAAAGGAAGAAACATTACGGCAGAATTCAAAAAAGCCCGTTGTATTTTAATATAAATATCAATGAGGTCATGTGCTCCAAATGCCACTAAGTGCAAACAGGAGTTGGCCGTCTGACCCTTGACTGTTAGGAGTTCTAACACAAATTGCCAATATACTGATCAACCAAGAGGCACCAGGGCATATTGTTAGAAGGCATACTTGCTATGAATGTAGAATCAAGGGCACTACAGGAGTGATTGCCCGGAGCTAAAGAACCAAAACCATGAGAATGGAGGTACTAGAGCACGTAGAGTGGTGCATGCTTTAGGAGGAGGAGAAACCAATCAAGACCATAACGACATGGAGGAAGATATCAATGCCTAGACTCTATTCCTTTAAGAATTCTCATTATATATTTTTTTCTTTTAACGATTCCGCTGTGATTTTACGAACGACTTTAAGTTATCTATCAAATCAATGTGTTGTGAAAATTTCGTCAACCTTACTTTAACCTTCTATTTTGCAAGTCAATTTTTTTATAAACATTATTTTTGCGAAACATGGAGCAGTGCATCGTGTTGCCCTCAAAATATACATAGTTGATCACCTTGTATTATTTGTGTATAAGATGATCACTATGCATTCAGGAAGGACCATGCCATGCTGGGAGTAGTCACCTTTAAAACTTTTGTTCAAGTGAAAATCAAAATTTTCTAATTATATAAGTGTGTGTACCGTTATTCATTAAGACGCGTCTTGCTTCTGGTAATATTGTGATTTAAGTGACATAAAACTAAGTAGCCCTTTGTTGCACCCATCTGTTGACTATTAAAATCGAGTCATTTATACCAATTTTTCTTAAGCCCAGGAAGCCGAGACACAATCACTAGCCGCCTTAGGGGGAAAAATCCGCTATCATAAATTTGCTCGCCAATAAGAGTTACGCCGAGGTTATGTTTTGAGACTGTGGATAGGCGTTTTAATACAGCCTGTAAAATTCCAAGTTGACAAAGCCACCCTTACCCCTAGTTTGGTTAATGTATCGCCTTTTTAGAAAGGATAAGTTCGCTTTGGAAAACGGGGGGAAAGTTTTAAACTATAGATTTGGTTGGACTTTTTCAAGGGGTTGGAATATGAAGTTGTATCCATTGCTAATAATACCTTAAAAGCTTAAGCTTCCGCAAGTAGCTGAGCAGGGTTTTCACAATGCGGTTTCATGTATTCCAATTGAAGAAGTTGTGTTTCTGAAGATCCATTAGCCATTACGTTGGGGAAGGCTCCCTCATTGTGGTCAGTTCCCAAATCTTGTCGAGGAACCAGTTAGTTAATCTTGGATCGTGTACATTTTAAAACGATTTGAATCAAAGCCGTATCCCAATTGTTAAGGTTCGATGGAACTCTAGGCGAGGCCCTGAGTTTACATGAGAACGCAAGGATCAATTTCCAAAGAAATATCCACATCTCTTCACAAAGACCGCACGTGGTTGTATTTTGATGAAGTGCCGATCTTATAGCTTTTGGAGGACAGACCTCATTTAAGGGGGGCGGGATGGAAGGGAAGACTAATAACACCCCGTTATTTTCGGTCATCTGACAGACGATTGCGTGCCCGATGTCGTAAATATTATTTTACGAGTTTCCGTGATTACGAGCTTTGTCTGTCTGAAGTTAAAATTTTATTTGTCGCTAATTTCAAATATTTTCGTAATTTTTTATGTAAAATTTGGAGAAGAATTGATTTTAATTTTTATTTTTGTGTTTCGCGAGTCAACGGGTTTGATGCTGCGTTCGTTAAGCGTTTTGAGCATCGTAAAAATTTACGACGTGTCTCGCTATTATTATTATGATCATAAAATATCATTTTATGAACCGTTGTCATCTTTGTTCCTCAACCTTGGTCATAGCTCGCATTTAAGGCTCGCGTTTAATTAACAAGATATTTACAAGAGATATTATGCAAGATATTTATAAGATATTTATTAGATATTTATAAGATATTTAGGAGATATTTACAATATATATACAAGTACCATATTTTCACTAAGTCTTATCTTCCTTTTTGGTCTTGTGGTTCTGCCGAACTTCACCACACACAACACACATTTTGTTTTGAATTTTTGTTTATAAACCACCAAGTATACACAAACAATGATTAAGACAAGGAGGAACCAAGTTTTAGTTTGTTTCTCCCTCCCTTTTCTCCTTGTGGTTCGAACGTGTATACAACCCACACCACTCTTGGTGTTTTTGATTTTCTTACACACATCCAAATAATGGTTAGGAGTATCAAAAAAATTGATCCTTCCATGTAATTAAAAATGGATATACATCAAGGTTTTATGTGAAGTGGTGGAAATATTTTTGAAACAAAGGATGTCAATTGGGTTCGGCTGGTTGTTGAAGGGTTCGAAACCAGCAAGGGTCAAAGGAAGTGGTTTTGCTTGGAAGTTGTGGGTTCGAAACCAGGGTACCAAGACACAAAGGGTGTGTTTGATTATTGGAAAGTTTATTGGGTTGGTTCGCGTTGGCTTATTTGTGGTTTGGTTCGGGTGAGGTGTGAAATCGAGCCCCGACTAAGAAGCCATTTTATTCAAGGACGAGACGGAAGTGCTTGTGTTTCCCGACCTTGGCTCATTATTGCATACTTAAGTGATCTGTTCATTTTATGTTGATTTATATTAATTTCATTCATTTGAATTGTATCGTAAATGTGTATATTTGTGATGAAAATCGATTGAATACTGGCGGCGTATAAGAGAAATTGTGTATTGGTAGTAAAGTAGATTAGTTATGAAAACTATAAGGTTATTGAATGTAGTTCTGATGAGCTTGTTGTCAAAAACGGATTTTGGCTGTTTTTTTGGATTTTGTTAACAAGTGGCGTTTTTGAGCAAAAAAAATAGTTTGGCACGCCCAAAAACGAGGTATCGAGATACTTCGTAGCATTGATTTTAGGCTGTTGTGATTGTGGTCGACAGAGCATTGTTTGGACGATCGTTTGCCATATAAGGATCGTCTTCGTATCACTAATAACGGAAAAAGACCAGTTTATGGCAAAAAAACCCCAAAAGAAATACGGATATATTCGAAACACTAAATTTCTGCACTAGTATAAAAGGGCGCCTTGCTGTCGCGGGATTGAATTTTAAAAGCTCGATTCGGGCACTTTGATGTCTCCGTTTGGCCTTCGGCCGAAAAAGATGAAAGTCGTTCGGACGGTTGTTTTTACTTTCCACATCGAGGTTCTTTAATCTAAAAAGCAATGATAGGGTGCTAAGGCAGAGGGCAATAAATAAATCTGGCGTTTTGGAATTAATCACTGCTCAGGAAACCTTTGATGCGGGGAGTGCGTTTTCGGCCCCATTTTCAGTCGAGTTCGGGGGGTCTCGGTACCCCCCAAAACTGGAAAAGTTGTTCAAAATAAGTATTTCCTTTCAACGCGTGGAATATGAATTTTTAATTTGATTAAAATTTTTAATTTTTTTTATTAATTTTTAATTTAATTTTTAATTTTTAATTTTTAATTTTTAAAATTTGATTAAAATTTGGTTAAATTTTTTTTTAATTATTAAAATATGAATTTTTAATTGCTTTCGGTTAAAATTTGATTAAATAAAGATTTTCATGATTATTTTTTATTTTAATTCTCTGGCGCTACCAAACGGTGGAATTCAATAAATTTCTCACTCAATTCCGTTTCTCTGAATTCCTATTCTCTGCTTCATTTCTAATCTCTGAAATTCTCTCTACCAAACGTGCCCTAAGTCTAAAAGCGAGTGATAACGGGTCGTAAGGCGGGGGCAAAAAATCTGGTTTTTGGTATTTAACCCACTGCATCAGACCTGATGCGAGTGTTTTTTCGCCCATTTCGGTCGAGTTTCGGGTCTCGGACAAAACTGGAAAGTTGTTCAAAATAACGTTTTACCTTTTCGCGAGGTTTTCTAGAATTAGAAACGTCTTATAACGGGTCAAAAACGCAAACGCAGGTATGCGTTTTGGTAATACTTTTGGGCAGAAACTGGTAGGGGCATTTTGGTCATTTTCTGTTGGGTTTCGGGTCTCGGCTAAAACTAAAAGGTTGTTCGGAATATCGTTTCGCAGAAATTTTCTTTATAACCCGAGTCATGAAAATGTGATTTAGTGGGTCGTTATAGTCGGATCAGACTTAGAAAGATTTTTAATTGTGTTAGGAATTATGTATTCATAGTTACTCCTGGTAGTTATAGTCATTACTACTGGTAGTATATTAGTTACTCCTGGTAGAGTAATTTTGTCATTAGTACTGGTAGTATAATAATGGTTACTACTGGTAGTGTTATAGTTAGTCCGGGTAGTACAAATGGAAAATAGTATATATAAAATATACCCAGTGTTAAGGTTAGGACGCGCAAGTGAATTTCTCATCACATATATGTATGTAAACATATATATAAATATATATATGTTTTCGTGTAACGATGTACACATCATTGATAGTATTTTATTCATATTGTAATCGAGCGACATAATTATAGGTCGTGGTCGAGATCGTTGCTGCTTCGTTGTGATTTATTCGGTTTATTTGATCTTGATCGTTGATCAAGGTGAGTTCATAGCCCCATGTTTTACAATTATTGATTTACAAGTTTTGGGGTGAGAAACATGCTTTGTTTTACAAATTGGACGCAAGTGTACACCCACTATGCCCATGAATCATGAACTGTTAATTCCTGGTTTGGAAGCGCGAGTGATTATATATAGATCTATTTGGGATTGACCTCCCCGTTCGGTTGACTAGCTATCACTGGAAACGAACGTATATCATGTCGGATACTGGATGTTGCTGGTTGAACATCATCACGGGCAATGTAGGCAATATTTATGTATTGTATCCATATATGTCGAGCTTCAGTGTCATGAGCTTAGGAAAACGTAATTACATTATGTGATGGTTGCATGGGATGCATGTCCACAGGGAAAGTCTTGCGGTCCTGCATTATACGATTTAATAAAACTATGAATTCACCAACTTTATGTTGACCTCTTTAAGCATGTTTTTCTCAGGTTTAGGTATGAAGATAGTTTGGATGGGACGGAACGCGGATATCAAGAATGAAGGCTCGGTGAACATATGTTTATAAATTAATAAAACATTTTTGAAATGAAGTCGTGATATGACTTGTATAGTTTGGGGACCTATCTTGTGACTCTGATTCTCTTTTAAACTAAAGAGATGAAATTTGTTAATAAACGTATTTTTGGCATTTTACTAGGACTCGTGTGCATGTATTATGAAGTAGCACCCCAAATGTATTATTCCGCTGCGTATCGTATTTTGGGGGTGTTACAGATTGGTATCAGAGCTCGAGTTGTAGCGAACTAAGTCGTTTTTCAAACTTGGACTACAACTGATTTTGGAAATTTTGTCACGAGTCGTTCACCGATGTCCGATGTCCGCGCGTGCGTTGGTCCCGATCCTTAGATGCTTTATGTGGTATACTTGATTGCATATTATGTGTGTAGCAAGTGGGTGACACTTGGTATAAGTGGTAATTATATATGTGTATATATATACAGTGCATCCGTTCTATGGTATACGGATTTATACATACTTTACTTTTGAAAATGATTACGGATTAGCTTAAGTGGATTGAACCGATGGGTACATATTCATAAATGTCCGGATGATCCTTGGAGGGGACATCTGCGATGGGTACATGTTCTTTAATGCCCGGATGATCCTTGGAGGGGACATCTGCGATGGGCGCATAGTGCATCGGTTTCATGAACTTAGAGTAATGGTAATCATGGTTTTATACACACGTGTATGTGTACGTTGCCTTGAATAAAGTGACAATACATATTTTGGACGATTGCGGTCCGGATTCATACATATATATACAAAGATGAGTACATAGATTTTCTATGGGATAGACGAACACTAGAACCCTGTCGAGGTATGGTGGGTTGCACCATAGCCTCAAGACCATGCATGATATGCATGCAATATGATAACTATGTAAAGTTATATGAACATAAAGGTTCGAGTATTGTCCAACGTCGAGTAAATTTATTAATTAGGTCGAGATGTATACCAATTCATGACTGAATCTCAAGACAGTTCTTGTTTGATGAGTTTGCATTCTTTCGCATACTCTACAATTATTTATATAAGGATTATTTATATAAATAGGGGAACATTTCTTTAGGCAAGGTAGTACGACAAACTCGTAGGTCCTAAGCGATGCCTAAACATTAAGCTATCAAATATGGTACCTTACCATCATTCGTTTATGCCAGGAGCGCATAGTCATATTTACCATACCGGTCTTATATAATATACTTATATAAGTTAAGTTTTGCTCATTGCAAGCAGTCATGCTTTCATCATCGACGGTTACCTACACATCTGCCCATATTAATTCCGAGCCATGGAGATTCCAGTGAGCTTCTGATGAGGAGCTAGAGGAACTAATGAAGGATCAGCTTCTACCTGCTGATGCCTCACCTATAGCCCTATCATCGGGCTACATTTCTGACTCCGATCCAGAGGAGGATGATGAGGAGGACCAGAGGAGGATCCTGCTGACTATCCTGCCGACGGAGGAGACAATGATGATAATGAGTCATCTGATGATGACGACGATGATTATGATGTTGAGAGGATGAGGAGGACGAAGAGGAGGAGGAGCATCTAGCTCCGGCCGACCCTTCTGCTATACCTACAGATGATCCTCTCCACACCATATCATCTTGTTTTCTGAGACCAAATCCCGTGCAGTACGGATGTCTATTTAACACCATACTCCACGATCACCATCTGCCGAGAACAAGAGGAAGCAGGATGGCACTTCTAATAACAATCAGAACCAACAACAGCCGAACAAGAGGCAAAATACTGGCAGGGCTTACACTGCAGGGCACAGGGAGAAGAAACATTACGGCAGATCTAAGCCGTTGTATTTTAAATACAACTATCACCATAATGGTTCATGTGCTCCCAAATGCCACAAGTGCAACAGAGTTGGCCATCTGACCCGTGACTGTAGGAGTTCTACAAATGCCAATACTACTATCAACCAAAGAGGCACTAGGGCAAGTTAGAAGGCTACTTGCTATGAATGTGAGAATCAAGGGCACTACAGGAGTGATTGCCCGGAGCTAAAGAACCAAAACCATGAGAATGGAGGTACTGGAGCACGTGGAGTGGTGCATGCTTTAGGAGGAGGAGAAACCAATCAAGACCATAACGACATGGAGGAAGATATCAATGCCTAGACTCTATTCCTTTAAGAATTCTCGTTGTATTTTCTTTTAAAGATTCCGCTGTGATTTTACAAACGACTTCAAGTTATCTATCAAAGCAACGTGTTGTGAAAATTTCGTCAACTTTACTTTAACCTTCTATTTTGTAAGTCAAATTATAACATTATTTTGACGAAAATGAGCATTGCATCGTTGGCCCTCAAATATACATAGTCTGATCACCTATGTATATTTGGTGTATAGACTGATCATCTATGCATTCAGGAAGGACCATGCCATGCTGGGAGTAGTCACCTTAAAACTTCTTGTCAAGAAACAATTTTTCTATTTAGTTTTGTGGGCGTTTTCATAAAACGTATGTATCTCGAGGAACCAACTAACAATCATAATAGCTAAGCAAACCGTTACACCATCTTACTATAAGGTCGACGTCATCTTATACCAAATCCTAAGCCAAGAAGCCGAGACACATCACTAGTCGCCCTAGGAAAATCCGCTATCAAATTTGCTCGCCAAAAGAGTTACGCCGATGTGAGGCGTAAGCCTGTAAAATTTCAAGTTGACAACCTAGTTATGCTTAAGGTATCGCCTTAGAAAGGAGAAGTACGCTTTGGCAAACGGGGGAAGTTAAACTCTAGATAGGTTGGACTTTTCAAGGGGTTGGAACGAGTTGAATCCATTGCTTACAAGCTTAAGCTTCCGCAAGAGCTGAGCAGGGTTCACAATACGTTTCATATATCCAACTTGAAGAAGTGTTGTTCCGACGATCCATTAGCCATTCCGTTGGAAGGACTCCATATTGATGACAAGTTTCATCTTGTCGAGGAACCAGTAGTAATCATGGATCGTGACATTAAACGATTGAAATCAAAGCCGTATCCCAATTGTTAAGGTTCGATGGAACTCTAGGCGAGGCCCTGAGTTTACATGAGAACGCAAGGATCAATTTCCAAAGAAATATCCACATCTCTTCACAAAGACCGCACCAGTGTCAAGTGCCGCATCTTAAGCCTTGAGGACAAGGCTCATTTAACGGGGGAAGACTATAACACCCCGTGTTTTAGGTCATTGTACGACGATCGCGTGCCCGATGTCGTAAATATTATTTTACGAGTTTCCGTGAGCGAGTGTCGACATTTAAAATTTTATTTGTCGTTAATAAATATTTTCGTATCTTATTATGAAAAATTTGGAAAAGATTTGATTACTTTTATTTTTGACGTTTCGCGAGTCTACATTGAACCGCGCATTTGTTAAGCCGTTACGAGCTCTTCGTAAAATTACCGACGTGTCTCGTTTATTAAATTTTAATTGATCATAAAATATAATATTATAACCATGTATCTTTGTTTCCTGACCTAACGGTTTATACCTCGCGTTTAAGACTCGCGATTTAATTAAAAGTGGGACAAGATATTATGAGATATTTACACAAGATATTAATTAGATATTTACAAGATATTTCTATTTCTCTCTTGGTCTTGGTGGCAGCCGAATATTTCATTCCACACACAAATAATTTCAAAGATATTTCTCCTCCTTCTCTTTGTGGTTCGGTCAAACTCCATCACCCACACAAACCATTCATTTTTCTAGTTTGATCTCATTAACACATTAAAGTATCACTTAAATGATGAGGTGAATCAAGTAGGAACCAAGTTGTAGTTTGGTTTCTCTTTTCCTTCTTGGTTCGAACCAAGCAAGGGTCAAAGGAAGTGGTTTTGCTTGGAAGGTTGTGGGTTCGAACCGGGTACAAGACACAAAGGGTGTGTTTGGTTATTGAAAGTTATTGGGTTGGTTCGAGTTTGGCTTTGGTTTGGTTCGGGTGCGGAGAGCCTTTCTAAGAAGCAAGAAGGACGAGATGATGCCTAGTGTTCCGACTTTTTGCTCCATATAGCATAGTGAGCTCATTTTTATGTCTATTTCAATTATTTCATTCATTTGATTGATATACGTAAATGTGTATATATGTGATGAAATCGGTTGAAACTTGCGGCGTCAAGTGTATGGTGATATAAAATGATTTAGTGGGTTAAGTATAAATTCGTAAAGTCATAGTTTAGATGTAGTTTTGATGAGCTTGTTGGTCAAAAACGGATTTTGGCGTGGTTTGTAATAAGTTCACTATGAGCAGAAAGTTTGTCACGCCAACCGAGGATCGAGATTTCGTAAAATCTGATTTTAGGCTTGGAAATATTATAGAGCTTGCTTAGACGATCGTTTCCATATAAGGATCGTCTCGTATCTCCTAATAACGAAAAAGTTATGGCGAAAACGAGATATATTCGAAACACTAAATTTCTGCACTAGTATAAAAGGGCGCTTGCTGTCCGGATTTTAAAAGCTCGATTCGGGCACTTTCGAGTCCGTTTCGGTCTTCGGCCGAAACATGAAAGTCGTTCGGAAGGTCGTTTTACTTCTCCGCGAGGTTCTTTAAGTCTAAAAGCGAGTGATAACGGGTCTTAAGGTGGGGGCAAAATCTGGCTTATTGGTAATTAACAAACTGCATCAGACTTGATGCGAGTGCGTTTTCACCTATTTCAGTCGAGTTTCGGGTCTCGGACAAAACTGGAAAGTTGTTCAAAATAACGTTTTACCTTTCCGCGAGGTTTTCTAGAGTTAAAGACGCCTTATAACGGGTCAAAAACGCAAACGCAGGTATGCGTTTTGGTAATACTTTTCGGCAGAAACTGGTAGGGGCATTTTGGTCATTTTCTGTTGGGTTTCGGGTCTCGGCTAAAACTAAGAAGTTGTTCGGAATATCGTTTCGCATGAATTCTCTTTAGAACCCGAGTTGTGAAAATGTGATTTAGTGGGTCGTTATAGTCGGGTCAGACTTAGAAAATAAATATACTTTATAAAAGTCATTACTACTGGTAGTATATTAGTTACTCCTGGTAGTTATAGTCATTACTACTGGTAGTATATTAGTTACTCCTGGTAGTTATAGTCATTACTACTGGTAGTATAATAATGGTTACTACTGGTAGTGTTATAGTTACTCCTGGTAGTGTTATAGTTACTCCTGGTAGTGTTATAGTTACTACTGGTAGTGTTATAGTTACTCCTGGTAGTGTTATAGTTAGTCCGGGTAGTACAAATGGAAAATAGTATATATAAAATATACTCAGTGTTAAGGTTAGGACGCGCAAGTGGATTTCTCATCACATATATGTATGTAAACATATATATAAATATATATATGTTTTCGTTGTAACGATGTACACATCGTTGATAGTACTTTATACATATTGTAATCGAACGACATAATTATAGGTCGTGGTCGAGATCGTTGCTGCTTCGTTGTGATTTATTCGGTTTATTTGATCTTGATCGTTGATCAAGGTGAGTTCATAGCCCCATGTTTTACAATTATTGATTTACAAGTTTTGGGGTGAGAAACATGCTTTGTTTTACAAATTGGACGCAAGTGTACATTTTATCATGATTACGTGTTTGCCTAAGTAGCGATAACCCACTATGCCCATGAATCATGAACTGTTAATTCCTGGTTTGGAAGCGCGAGTGATTATAGATAGATCTATTTGGGATTGACCTCCCCGTTCGGGTGACTAGCTATCACTGGAAACGAACGTATATCATGTCGGATGTTGGATGTTACGGGTTGAACATCATCACGGGCAATGTAGGCAATATTTATGTATTGTATTCATATATGTCGAGCTTCGGTGTCATGAGCTTAGGTAAACGTAATTACATTCTGTGATGGTTGCATGGGATGCATGTCCACAGGGAAAGTCTTGCGGTCCTGGATTATACATTTATATAAACCTATGAATTCACCAACTTTATGTTGACCTCTTTAAGCATGTTTTTCTCAGGTTTAGGTATGAAGATAGTTTGGATGGGACGGAACGCGGATATCAAGAATGAAGGCTCGGTGAACATATGTTTATAAATTAATAAAACATTTTTGAAATGAAGTCGTGATATGACTTGTATAGTTTGGGGACCTATCTTGTAAGTCTGATTCTCTTTTAAACTAATGAGATGAAATTTGTTAATAAACGTATTTTTGGCGTTTACTGGGACTCGTGTGCATGTATTATGAAGTAGCACCCCAAATGTATTATTCCGCTGCGTATCGTATTTTGGGGGTGTTACAGATTGGTATCAGAGCTCGAGTTGTAGCGAACTAAGTCGTTTTTCAAACTTGGACTACAACTGATTTTGGAAATTTTGTCACGAGTCGTTCACCGATGTCCGATATCCAATATATCTTATCACCAATAAGGAAGGATTTTCTAGATTTGGGAAGATTTGTAAAGATTGTTTTCACTTATGGTTAATCTTATTTTATCTTACATGATTAATATACAGCTTATAATTAATCATAGTGTTAACTTAAATCATTTATTAGAAAAGGTTAATGCAAAGAAAATATTAATCTTTGATCATAAGCTATGTCTTTAATAATAGCCAATATCACACCTTAATGATTTTGTCGGCGTCAAGTAAACTTTCGACTAAATAACTTGTTTATGTAAACTTTTACGTAGTATGCCATTATATTTGTTATTATCAAAACATAAAGATCATTAAATATAAATATCATTTTTGCGCGAATATTTGTATTAACAATCTCCCCCTTTTTGATGATGACAAAATATAAACTCATGCTTAATTAAAAGTTACTAAATAAGTATTTAGTGGATGAGTTTACATATCTTCTCCCCCTTTTTGTCGAATCAAAAAGTGTTATAGAGGCCTTCCTTGTATGTCTTGTTTTGACGAATGCTAAGTGACTGGGTAACGAATGCAAAGTAAAAAAAATAAAGACTAGATGCAAGTGCTCCCCCTTGGTGGATACTTCCCATTGCTTGGGGCACCAAGTAATTGAGCTATGGATACGTTGCTACAAAATAAAGTTAGTAGGCAAGCAAATATATATATATATGACCATTACAAATACACACATATACATTGAACATCCATCATTAACACAACAAATATAAATAATGTTAAATCCATTATAAGGGATAAAACATAAAACTTGGCATTAAAGCTATAAGGCAAGAGAGTTAAAATTGAAAAGAAGAGAAAGCAACTAAAAATCCTAAATCTTGGGATAAAATCTTGTCTTCCTTATAATCCAAAAGGTTTGGGGCATCATAAGAGTGGATTTAGTGCGGAAGGTATGGTGGGTTTGAAGATCCAAGATGATGTTAGATGTAGGAGCAAATAAAATGAACACCTTCTTGTAGGCTTTGAAGTTGATTGACTTTGTTGGTACAACATCTACATATGTGTAAATGAGGATGGTGATTGGTGATTGGGATTAAATGATCAAACTTGTTGTGTAGAGAGGGTGTTTTGTTTTGTGGAGTGTGTTCTTGAATGTATTCGAACATGAGATACATTACATGTAGTAGTAATCCAATTTCACGTTGAGAGTTACTACAACATTGACATGTCATGAGGTGAAAATGAGCGTGTCTTGATTCTAAGACTTCGGGTGGAGTGATATGTGGATCAATTTGACTTGATTTGAGTTTTGAGAGATGTTCTTGGATGATTTTCCTTTTAATTGCAGGTGTGGAATCATTTGAGGAAGTAGACATTTCATTTTTGACTATTAAAGCTGTGAAAGTGTGTCTTATAAAAGACATGGGGTGTATGCTTTGGCATGAAGGTTCTTGGATTATATGGAGGAGGTATTTTATCCTAAGGTTTAAGATCCACAAATATCATATAACATGTTTATAAGATAAAGTAGAAGAAGTTAAAAATAAAGAAAATTCAAATTTTGGTGTCTTGCCAGGGGAGTCACAGATCCACTGT
>BQNB010000005.1:0-62744 GCA_026074375.1 Tanacetum coccineum | reverse complement strand
ACACCCGCCTAACACACTCGATATGAGCCTAATCAAAGATTAGTCTCAATTTCAGGGGTTATAACAGGTATCAAACACTAAAGAAAGAAAGGAATTAGATTGTTAATTTTGGGGAAAAAATTACGCCACCGCCTTCAATCGCCCCCTGTCGCCAAACATATTGATTATGTAAACAAATAAGTTGGTTTATCAAGGTCGGTTAGTATTTTATTTGAAGGATATCGTTTTATATTCACTGTGATTTGTATCGGATAAGAGATGAGTGAGACTCCTGAATTCGAGACTTGACAAAAGCCCGAAACATATCATATATGATATACGTCCAAAACATATCATATATGATATATCAAACAGATTAACCAACAACTATTTAAAACTGCTTATTGCTAACTGATAAGCTAAATACACCTTGATTCAGCTTATATCAACAAATTAATCTAATAAAGCTTATTCAAAACATAAAAATAGTTAATAACAAAGCTTATTAACACTAGCAACATAATAAGCTAACTAATATAGGCTTAATAATATCATCAAAATAAGCTAATATAGGTAGATTTATAATTAGAAATAAATTCAAACGATGATAATAAATTAAACTTACTTCACGGAAAAAGGTCTAATAAATTAGCTTATCACTAATAACATATAATTAAGATATTCGATCAAAATAAGTTGAATTATAAGCTTATAAATTTAAATGATGATATATTAACAAGCTTATTCAAATCAAATAAGTTAAAAATGAAAAAAAAATCTGATGATTCTAACCTGATGTTAATCAAATGAAGAAGAAGCTAATGGATTGAAGAAGTTAATGGATCGATCAAAGATCGATCCATTAGTTGTTCGTGTTATTTTTATTTAAAGATCAAAGATCAATCGATCTATCAAAGAAAGAAGCTGATGGATTAGTTGTTCTTGTAGAGAGAGAAAAAAGATCCATAGTTGTGTAGAGAGTGATAGAAAAAGACAAAACACGTTATGTGTGTGTGTGTTAAATGAGTGGTTAGTAAGAAAAAAGGTTTATATATTGGTCATGAAATGACCAAAATACCCATACAATGTAAACTGAGGATTTAATCTCATCCATTAGATGAGATGAAGATGGAGGGTGGGGATGAGTCCCCTGGTATCCACAAAATATTTGGTATCCAAATGAACTTAAATCTTCTTTTATTAGTATTTGTTTTGTACTGAATTTTTAGTTTTCTTCTTTTGAAAGCTTTGATAAATTTTAATATTGTTTTATATACATGCCAAAAATAATGTTATTGAAATTATAAAAGGTAAATATGACTATTTTAGACACTCTAAATTTTTTGCCATTTCTATTTTTAAGGGACATGAGGAGTCATTTTTAATACTCTCCTTTATTGGAAGTTATTTAGATCGATAGATAGATTGTTGTTAAAAATAGGAACAAAATCATAGGCGATGTTGTTTGCGTCCCTTAAGTAGGGGTACATGTTTCTATGGCCCTTATGTATGACGTAATTTGATATGCAATTATAGTATAAATGTAACAATGCCCATAGCTTAGCATGTAATTGTATGGGTGAGCTTGATAACTGTCAATAAAAACGAAAATCAGCAAGAAACTGAAAACTTTAAACCGATGCTAATTTTGTTTTTTTTCGTATACCCAAAGTTTTGTTCGTTTTAGTTTTCTCCAAATTCCATAACCGAGTAACCAAACCGCCGTATACTAAAAAAAGGGCCATTTAGTGACACACAAAATGTGTCACTAAAAATGAAATATGTGTCACTATAGGGACACGAATTGGCGGAATAGTGGACAGATGAAAAAAAAAAGTCGTTCACTAATGTCAGCTGCCACTAAGGGCTTTTAGTTTAGTGGCACTTTATACTTGTGTTGTTTGCATACCTTATGGGTTTTAGTGGCACTTCTATGTTGTGTTGCTATTGACGATTCTAACTTTTTGTGACACACAATTAGCTGTTGACGATTCTTCACTTAGTGACAACACAATTATCTGTCACCATAAAGCTTTAAGGATTTTGTGACGCTTACTTTGTGTCATTATAGTCTTACTATGTTCAAAAAGTAAGTTGGCTTTAGTGACAAAACAATTGCCACCAAGATTTGTTACAATATTGGTTTTTGCCACTATGATGTTTTCAAAATTGTGGCACAATGTTATATCAATTCTACAAGATTTAACAAAAAGAAGAAACTAATAATTTCATATTTAAATAAAAATGCAATTGCCATTGAACAAGGTTCTTCTATTATCAAACATAGTAATATTCTATATGTTAAAAGCAAACAATATTCATGAATAACCAATTGAATATCATAAAAGACACTTAAAAACTAAATCTCCAATTATATATCATTAGACACCTAAAAACTACCAGCTTATTGTAACTTCATTAAAGGTAGCAAGCATTGTGATAACTTTGGACCTCTTGACACCCCAAGAATCTGTAAGTCAACAAATTTTTTTTTGTAAAAATTCATATTCAAGTTGAAGGCAACAAAGCATCTATTTGAATGTATAAGATTTTCGTTGTTATTAGAATATGTGAAAAAATTTCTAATTCGGATCAACAAAAGTGTTAAAAAGTAAAGAACTTGCAGTGCATGACGAGCAAGTGTACCTGTGAAAAGCATACTCAAGAAAGATTTGTTAGAGTATTTGAGTAAACAAGAAACAAAATCTGATTAGTGAACTAATGTTGGTTAGCCATATTTAAACAAAAAAGATGGTTATTTTACCAATGTTTTTATATTGCAACAAAAGATTCTGTTGGGATTTAACAACTAGTAAACCATTTACTACGAGTACGCAACGGATGTATCTAGTTTGATATTAAGAATTAACACACAAATAAATTTGTGAGTGTATCCAATCATCGGTTCGCCTCAAATTATTGTCATGCAAGTTTAAGAAGTCCAAAAGTGGTGGGAGGATGGTCAGTCTTGGGAGTTACCTTGAGTGTTTTGTGTAGTTTTATGTTTTTAACGTTATTTTGGTTCTTGCTCCATCTAGGTGGTTTTTTCACCTATTGGGGTATTTGGTTATGTTTTGATATGGTAGTAGTGGTCATGTGGCATGTCATATGATTTGTCCCGCTGTTCAGCATAGGCTTTTAAGGTTTATGTGATCTCAGATCACATTTCCATTGTGTTAAACGTTTTTTTGGTGTAATATATTTTACCGGGGTATGAATTCCCTTTTACCCAAAAAAAAGTAAAGTAATACTAACATTTATGTTTAATGATAAAAATCAATAAACGAGAATCTTGATCTTGAAAACTTAGTGGTTAAATTACCACATCTATGGTTGCTCACACAACACATCTAAACAAGCGCGCTATCATGCTAGTCGATTGCTATTCACAATATAATACACACAACAAACTAGGGATTTGGTTTTTTGTTCCTTGAATAAGACCTGATCGGATACCCTAAAGGGTTACGTCCAAGATCACAATTACACAAAGTGGGAAAAGAAATCACACATTTATATGGAACATGCATGCGTTAAATATCCTGCATGCATGTTGTATACCATCATACGAATAAAATAACAAATTCCATGCATGTATGTATGAGTAGGGTATTTGTTAAAAGTGTTATGAGATATGCCTTATGACTATTAGGGATATCTTTCTATCGTGTGAATTTAGGGTATTACATGAGGTGAGATTTGTGAGGGATTAGGGGTGTTTATATATAGCACTTTAACTTGTCCTGTAAGTTAAGCTATCGCCTCCTTTAGTTTCTCAAAATCGACACTCACCACCCCTCCTAAATCCTTCTATGTGACCAGCCAAACAAGGGGAGCTCCAAAGGTTTTGGTTTCCGACAACTAAGTCCTTCTCCTTTTATTTAACATTTAATTAGTTAGTTTATAACGTCTAACGGTTAAACCAACAAACATTAAATTATTTCTAGAAACGTATTATATAATTAATAAATATATAACAAGTATATATATTAATTACATACTAAACGTACTCTTCGTGTCTTAACGTGTGTGCCCCCAATAGACTCACGTACTTCTTAGTCATATAACATGCGTATCCGACTCTCACAGCTCCCACTTGGGACTAAGAGTAGCATACTCATTTATACCAGCAATGGAAACGTCTAGCAACACTCTCATTACCATAAACTAGAAATACTTGAGATGTTATTTCAAGAAAAACTCTCAGCACAATGGTTATGTATTACTTGATATTATCATCCCTTTGGTACAGATATCGTTAAACCATGGATATGGATCCTAACTCATTCCATATAGTTTAACTATTTAGTTTCTCGTTATAGAAGTTAATTCAGATCTACCAAACGTAATCAAGAATCATCTTGGATTACACTTTAGGTGTGGCCACACAATCATCTGATTAATTCTAGAGAGGCGCCAATGGTATCATACTGCAATTAGACAATTGGAGGAACAAATTATTTATTGACTATAAGTGTTGTGGATGCTGCTTCACATCACTTCCAAGAATAGCCTTTATAACTACCATTTTCAGGTTAGCGTTTGACTTATAATCAAAAAGTGATATCCACACATGTAGAACTTGTTTGCATCTCAAGTCTAAGGATGACTTATTTAACCATTTTTGATATCTTACTCATGGACAAGGATCCTAAAGTAAATATTTGGAAGGTTGGGGTGTCTAATATGAATCCCTTCGTAGAATTAACTTATGAGTTTGGCGGGAAACGGGAACCATCCATGTATTTAAATAATACAACTAACACTCACATTTGCCTTAATGTAACATATGATTATTAGTTACACGACATATGGACTTATTTTTAGAATGATAAATCATCAAGGTTTAACATGTGATATAGGACAACAACTATTATATGTATGAAGACAAATACCACGTATCTTCATTCATCAGAAAGTAATAATTGTCTTAACATTCCCCAATTATTTGACATACTAATTAAAAAACATATATGCATAGACTAATTGTAAGTTAAAGACTAATGTTTCTAACAACTTTCTCAAACTCTTCTTTACAAGGACAGCTAATAGTCATCTGAGTTAACTTTTCCTGATACTTGTTTAAAATTCACAAATTATAAGGATTTGAATGTATGATGATTTGTATTATCTCACTGTGTCATTACTATTGCAAAGTATCATAGTATGGAGATATCGTAATACCTTTTATTGGGAATTTAAAGTCAATGAATACTGTCTTGTTCATCTTTACAGTTGTTCATAAAATGTTAAAGTATTCGTATTACTTAATGTGTAATGCAAACTAAATGCTCTTACTGAGATATCTAGTTAGCAGATTTATCTAAATGATGAAATCCTACTTTAATCTAGAGTTGGTTTATTTTCCTTTAGCATCAGTGTACACAAACAACACTATGCCTTATAATTCGTAAACGTTTGTTTTAGTAGTCATCTAAATCACTCTCAATTAGATACTGCTGTTCATCTTGCTCTTATGTAAAAGTAACAACCAGTCTCATACACAATATAATATATACATGATGAATCCTTAGTTAAAAAACACAAGGTTTCTATACATGTATTAAATTATCTCCAGTGAAATATATAATTTAAGACTTGGTTCAATGATATATTGCATTATGTTGGACTTAATTACCACATATGTTTATTTCAATAAACATTTATTCCAAGGTCGTTTGTTTTATTTCCTAAATTCCTAAGTGGAGTTTCATTCTAATATCAAGGATAACATCTGGCTTAGATGGAATGATGCTTTCAATATGTTACACAACATATGAATTTTAAGAAAAAAACTTAGTGCTACCACTTGATGTCAGGTATACTCAGGAGTTATCTTAGTTTAATCAAAAATCATATTGTAATTAAACTTAAGATTTCAGCTCCTAGATGCATGATCTAATCTACATTTGGATTCTATTATCTTGTATGCGTTATAAATATTATTTTAAACTCTCCTTTTCAATTACATACCGTCCTCGCAAAGGTAATCATAAAGGAAAGAGTTATAAAGCTTAATTTCCATATTTCAAATATATACTCATAATCCTTTTGATTACGCACCGCCCTCGCAAAGGTAATCATTAGGAAAGAGTTATGAACCTTAATTTGCCATATTTCAGATTCAAGAAAACATGTATGACAATTAGTTATCTTTATATAATTAATGCGTATAGAAAAGTAAGATTTAATCATAGTCAATTGCTTGAGTAAGATTAAAACTCTTATCAGCAGTCAGGCATTAATATGTATACAATTTTGCCCTTATAAGTCTTTCTTCAAAAGATACTCATTCTAACCTCACAGTTTAACTATTTGCTTGAAACGTTCAACTCAAAGCTTAAAATACATTGAATTGTTCCTTTTAAGGATTGATTTTGTCATTTCATAGTTGTAAGAATTTATCAGATTCAAAATGTGATAATTCATCTTATTTAGTTAGCAAGTTTACTATGACCCTCTAACTTATATTCCTCAGGATTGATATTAAAAATATCACTCCATTGATGAGGCATCCTTGCGGATTTATGAATGAGAGTTACATTATACTTTGGTTCGACATTTTCATGTTTAACCTTAGTATGACATCAGCAAGTGAATTCAGAAGGTTATGTATTTTGTTCTTGAATGTCTTCAAGATTTGTAGATGCTCCCACTTACTTTTGTAAGTAGAGATAATTCTCTAAATACTAAGTTTTTAAGCAACAATAAATTGTTCTTAATTGGGAAATACAAAACACATTTAACAGTTCTCATCTCCAGCTTGTTAATAATATGCTTCATAAGATATTAACAAATTTTAGAACATTAATCAAGACATTAATGGGATTCATCCCAATCCATAAATAGATAATGTCTTGAGTACCATATAGGTTGGAACTATATTGAGTGTATTCATGACACACGTAAATTTCTAACCTTGATAGATTTTGGAGGTAGAGCATTTAAAGTTATCAGAAATCAAACAATATGAATATAGTTTGTTTCAACACATTAGACATGTGACACCCCGTAAATTTCAGGTCAATATTTTAGCCGTTTCCGTTCAGTATTTTGAATTTTATAAGTTCCGTGAAATTTTTACGTTAACCGGGAGGTTATTCCGTTATTATCTGAGAATCGTTATCGGAAGTAATCCGTGTTGATAATTATCGTAGTCTTTCGACAGTAGTCGTGTTTTTACGTTTCGTATAGATATTTGAAATTTCAGAATTTACTTGTGTGAGAAGTGTCGTTTTTAAAGTCGTATCAAGTAATTTAAATATCTAGTCTAAGTAAAGATCTACTTGTGTTAAAGGTTTTATGCAAACATGATGATCAAGAATTAAAACATAGACATTAAATTTGATTTGGTAAGATCCACGACTTTAAAAGCTAGGAAAGACCTTAGCTATTAAGAGATGGGGGGGCGAAGGGGGAAGTAGAATAAAAACACATCGAACCCCCCCCCCCTCTAAGGACCCCCTCATGCATATTGTTGTTCCAATAATCTTGCAACCATATTCCCATTTGTCCCCACATGAATTCAAATAAGAGTACCTGGATTACATCTTCTATCTTCATATAAATCAAAAATAAACACACTCATTCTCTTGCTTCTCTCTTACTCGATACGCCCCATAAAACACCACACCTTTCACATTTTCTCAATTTTGATCAAGAACATTTGAAGATTTAGTGTTTTGGGTTGATCGTTAGTGTTATTTGGGTATTCTTAAACAATGTTTGGGTTGTGTTAGTCACTAATCATCCTTCTAATCTTTCATTTCTTGTAATTCATTCAAACTTCATAAATCTTGTACTTTTATGTTCATCTTAATGCATATAAACAAGTTGTACAAACGGATTATAAAATTTTAGATTTTTAAACTACGTAAACCCTAAAAGGGTTGTGTTTTGGTTCGAACTACCCAAAAAGAAAGACAAAGAAATCATAGTTTTGTGATCGTGGCTACTTTCATGTAATAAAAATAGTAACTTATGGCTTATTTTATGTTCGGCTTATTTAATAAGCTCATAGAGAGCTTATTGGGCTTATGCTACTATTCGGCCTTAAAAGGAAACATAAAGAGTTTGTTCTAGCTTATTTGCTTTCGGCATGTATATGTTTAGCTTATTTCGAGGTTGATTAGAATAAGGATGACGCGTTGAGCTTATTTGGCTTAACAAATACGCCCAAATATGCTTACTCTTGGCTTATTGAAAGCTTATTGAAGGCTTATTCGAGAACCAAGAGCTTATTCGATATCTTTTTAGCTTATCGGGCTTAACTAATGGGCCCTTAGGAGCTAAAGAAGGTTTGGCCCAACATAAGAGCCCAAACCGTGGCTATAAGCCTACAGTTAAGCTTATTAGGTTTTAGCTTACTAATACGTCGAGTGCTTATTTGCTTATCGGTTTGCTTATTGGACTAAATGGATAAGTTTAAACCATCTTGGTTAACCTAATGGGCCACTGCCCAATAATGAGCCTAAACGAGACATAGCTAAAAGCCCACTGTGAAAGCTTATTAAATAAGCATGTATTCATAGCTTATTTGATGAACCTACGTGCCTAATGGTTTTAATTGTGAACTTATTTGAATTTATTACATTTCGGTTTATACATTATAGGGCCTATTGGGCCTAAAGCCCATTAAGACCCAAAAGTAGTTTTCGGACTAGTTATAAAGATATTCTGATAGTATAAAGAATGAGTTTGCGAAATGGTAAATTGAAAGGTTTAAAAAAAATGAATATATCAATAAAGTCTACGACTTTGGAAAACGTGTAAACACGAACGGGTCATGCCAAAATTTTTATAAAATCTTAACACTTAGAAAATATTTGGAAAAACGTTTATTGTAAGAACAATTTCCCTGACCAAATGTAAAGGGAATGGGTAAGAAGCCCAACAATATACATATATATATATATATATATATATATATATATATATATATATATATATATATATATATATATATATATATATATATTACTCGAATATTACTATATAGTATTATGTACTTAATAATACCACATACTTTACTTAGTTAAACGTTTCAACCACGATACGATCACTAACGTCCATTTTAGAAAACATTTAAACGGAAATATTTTAGTAAACACATATGCATATTCGTAATTCTCTATCATTCTGATTCTAAACCGAAGCCTATACTTCTTAGGTCGTGTTCGTGTACCGTCGTTCGTTACCGTGTGATTATTCTTCTAGTTTCTCACTACTTCACTTCACCAACTCAAGGTGAGTTCATAGCCCCACTTTTACTCGTTTTGAATAAATGTTTTATAAACTTTGGGGTGAGAAACATTACTTGTTTTGAAAACCGGACACAAGTACTTTACGTGATACTTTCCCTTGTTTACGTGTTGCCTAAGTAGCGTTAGACCACTATTTGCCCGTAATATCATGAACCGTTAATTACCTTTAACCGACTGCTGGTTAAGTAAGCGCGAGTGAGTAAATAGATCTATTGGGACTAATAATCCCCATCCAGGTTTGGTAATTCTTACTGGTCGGGTACGACTGATGTACAGGCCAACGGATGTATTTCATGTCGAAACTAGTTTGGGTGATCTTTGATCGGACACCTACCAGGGCAATTTATATGGCAATGTACATGCTACCTTCCCATTAGCTTCGGTGTCATGAGCTTAGTGCAACGTAAATACTTTTATTTTGTGTAGTTGTATCTGTTATAATTGTTACATACGTGTTGAAATCTTGTGGTCCACTATATCAACGTTTGAAACTAAACCTATGAATTCACTCAACAATTTTGTTGACGTTTTAAGCATGTTTTTCTTATGTGCTTACCTGGATTTATCATGACGTGCTACTTGAAGTCGTTGTGCTATGTGACTTCAACCATTTTCAAGACTATCATATTTGTTGCTCGTTGCCCTTTTCATTTAAAACTTAAATACTGCTTCCGTTATCTTTAATTAATGCTTCCGCTATGTTATTAACATTGAAATGGTTTGTAAAACTTTATTATCTTTAACTTATGCAACAAGTGATGGTTTTTTTCTAAAGCGTACCCATATAGAGGTCGTTTTCTATACTTTGTACTTGAGATATGTATGACGTCACGCCTCCGGACATGTATTCCGTTCAGGCCCCGTTTGAGGGTGTGGCAGATTGGTATCAAGAGCCAAGGTTAGAACCAGGTAGTTTAACTAGGTCTGGTCTATAACCAGTATATGACCCTTATGTGAACTAATTGTGCCCTTACATGATCCCACCTTGCCTTACGTAAATAATAATTATAATGTTATTATTTTATGTAACTGATAATTTCATATCGCTCTATATAATTACGTTATATTATATCTACCTAGTTTTTCCCTGCATATGCATGGTTGATATAAAGGGATTTATATGAACTATTTCTTATGCAGGTCATGGCTTTTTCTATCATCTCGATTTCATCGGACTTATCATAGGAGAGCGTGGGGACGTCCACTGCTCGAGTCATCTTGTTCGGCACGATCCCTGCTACCATTTCATTCACTGCACCTACTGTTGATTTACCCACCATTCACGATGACACCCCACTAATACCCACTGATACACCAACCATTTCACCCATTGTACCCACTATACCACCTATTGCTCCCACTATCCAGTACACTTCCCTATTCATTTCCACTGACTCATCTGAGAGTGACACCCTTGATTCACTGCCATCGTAGGATCCGTATGAGGTCGCCGTTGCTCGGTGAAGGAGCCAAGTAGCAGCACACTCATCACCACCATCATCACCTATTCGTCAGATTTTACCTGCACCACCTAGTTTACCCGGCCGATCGGCTATTCTTGTCTTGCCAGGACAATCGATTTTTGTTGGTCGACCATACCGTACCCAGCCCAATGGGGTACTACGGATGTTGACTGCCAGGAAGAGAGTCGGACCATTGCCTACTCACCGGCTGGCATTGAGATATTCATCAGACTACTCTTCATCAGACCAGTTCACCTCAGATGACTCATCACGAGATTCTCCGTCAGATCCTTCGTTAGACATTTAATCAGATTCTCATTCGGACTTTTCATATGATTCTTCTTTGAGACATTCTTCTTCAGGCTATGCCATATCAAATTCTCCTTGTTATTCACCGACTGCTACTTCTGTGAGGCCATCTCGCAAGAGATGTAGGTCCCCATCAGCACCCATATCTTCACCCATGCGCAGAGCTTTATCTCCCGTACGTGCTGACCTTTCACCACCACCTAATAGAGCCTTACACAAAGCCCGATGCTGACTTAGACGTTCAAGCAGACATTGATGAGTGTATTGCGTATGTTGATGCTATTAGAGCTAGAGGGATGAATGATAGAGATGTGGTTGAGACTGCGGCTGCAGAGGAGGTCGAGTCTAGTGTGAGAGGCATGATTGGGGTTGAGGTTGACCCAAGGGTTGGACCGGTTGTTGATGATGATGTACGTTAGTCTGTTAGAGAGGATATTCCAAAGACAGCATTTAGGACTCGCTATGGACACTACGAGTTCCAGGTAATGCCATTTGGACAGACCAACGCACCGGTAGTATTCATGGATCTGATGAATCGGGTGTGCAAACCGTATTTGGATAACTTCGTGATTGTTTTCATCGATGACATATTGATCTACTCCAAGAATAAGAAGGAGCATGAAGGACACCTTAAGTTGATATTGAGATTGCTTAAGGAGGATAAATTGTTCGCTAAGTTTTCCAAGTGTGAATTCTGGTTGTCGACGGTGAAATTTCTCGGTTACGTGATTGATAGTGAAGGCATTCACATTGATCCTGCTAAGATTGAGTCAATCAAGGATTGGGCATCACCCAAGACTCTAACCGAAATTTGTCAATTCTTAGGTCTCGCTGGTTACTACCAACGATTCATCAAAGGTTTTTCAAAAATCACTAGGCCTATGATGAAATTGACCCAGAAGAGCGTGCAGTTTGATTGGGGAGAGAAAGCAGAAGCCGCATTTCAGCTGTTGAAGCAGAAGTTTTGCAATGCACCGATTTTGGCCTTACCAGAAGGAAGTAAGAACTTTGTGGTCTACTGCGATGCTTTGCATAAAGGGTTAGGCACAGTTTTGATGCAATGGGCGAAGGTCATAGCCCACGCATCTTGCTAACTCAAGGTTTGTGAGAAGAACTATACCACACACGGCTTAGAGCTTAGAGCGGTAGTGTTTGCACTAAAGATGTGGAGACACTATCTTTATGGTACGAAGTGTATCGTGTTTACTGATCACAAGAGTTTGTAGCATATTCTTGATCAGAAGGAGCTAAACATGAGACAGCGTCGATGGTTGGAATTGCTAAGTGATTACGATAGTGAGATTAGATACCACCTAGGAAAGGCGAACGTGGTGGCAGATGCCTTGAGCCAAAAGGAAAGGATTAAGCCACTGCGAGTTTGAGCCTTAGTAATGACTATAGGATTGAATCTTCCCAAGCAAATTCTAAATGCTTAAGCCGAGGCGAGAAAGGAAGAGAACTACGTAGCTGAAGATCTACATGGAATGATTAATAAACTTGAACCTCGTGCTGACGGAACGTTGTGTCTGAACATCAAGAGTTAGATTCTGTGTTTTGGTGACTTGAGAGCGTTGATTATGCATGAGTCGCATAAGTCAAAGTATTCCATCCACCCTGGATCGGATAAGATGTATCAAGATTTCAAGAAGTTGTATTGGTGGCCCAATATGAAAGCAGAGATTGCCACTTATGTTAGCAAGTGTTTAACATGTGCCAAAGTTAAGGCTGAATATCACAAACCATCTGGATTGTTGGTTCAACCAGAAACCCCCCAGTGGAAATGGGACAACATAACAATGGACTTTGTGACTAAGTTGCCAAAGACGGTAACCAGTCAAGACACGATTTGGGTAATCGTTCATCGTCTCACTAAGTTTGCACATTTCCTACCATGAGAGAAGATGACTCAATGGAGAAGTTGACGAGAAAGTATTTGTAGGATTTTGTCTCGAGGCATGGAGTGTCAGTTTTAATCATCTCCAATCGTGATAGCAGGTTTAAGCCCTACTTTTTTCAATCGCTTCAGAAAGCTTTAAGTACTCAATTGGATATGAGTACAACCTATCACACACAGGCCGATGGTCAAAGTGAGAGGACCATCCAGACATTGGAAGACATGTTACGTGCATGTGTGCTTGATTTTGGAAAAAGTTGGGATAGACATTTGCCGTTGGTAGAATTTTCGTATAACAACAGTTACCATACGAGTATTAAGGCTGCACCATTTGAGGCGTTGTATGGGCGTAAGTGTCGATTACCTATTTGCTGGGTTGAAGTTGGAGATAGTCAGCTCACTGGCCTAGAGATCATCCACGAGACAATTAAGAAGATCATTTAGATCAAGAGGCGTATTCAAGCTGCTTGAGATCGTCAAAAGAGCTACGCAGATGTAAGACGAAAACCCCATAAGTTTCAAGTGGGAGATAAGGTCATGCTGAAAGTGTCACCATGGAAAGGGGTGATACGTTTTGGCAAACGGGAAAAGCTGAACTCCCGATATATTAAACCTTTCAAGATTCTTGCCAAGGTTGGAACCGTTGCCTATCAACTTGAACTCCTAGAGCAGTTGAGCAGAGTTCATAGTACGTTTCACGTCTCGAACCTTAAGAAGTGCCTATCCGATGAGACTCTTGCCATACCGTTGGATGAAATCCAAGTCGACGACAAGCTCCACTTCATAGAAGAACCTTTCAAGATCATGGACTGTGAGGTCAAACGTCTGAAGCAAAGCCGTATCCCAATCGTTAAAGTGCGTTGGAACTCAAAGAGAGGTCCTGAGTTCACATGGGAATGAGAAGATCAAATGAAGAAGAAGTATCCTAATCTCTTCGCCAACTCTGCACCCGTGGCAAAGATTACGTCTTAAGCTTTGCGGACAAAACTATTTTAACGGGGAAAGGATGTGACACCCCGTAAATTTCAGGTCAATATTTTATCCGTTTTCGTTCAGTATTTTGAATTTTATAAGTTTTGTGAAATTTTTACGTTTAACTGAGAGGTTATTATGTTATTATCTAAGAATCGTTACCGGAAGTAATCTGTGTTGATAATTATCGTAGTCTTTCGACAGTAGTCGCGTTTTTACGTTCCGTATGGATATTTGAAATTTCAGAATTTACTTGCGTGAGAAGTGTCGTTTTTAAAGTCGTATCAAGTAATTTAAATATCTAGTCTAAGTAAAGATCTAGTCCAAGGAAAATATCTCAAGGCTTGGAATTAATTCACTAGCATGCATGACCCCCTAGAATAAAGAAGACAAAATTGGTCCCCTTGTGCTTGTCTTAGCCGTCGGCCACACACACACACACACTCTTTGTTTTCAAAATTTGTAGCTTACATGTTAAGCAAACTTGTTCTTATATCTCATTCATTCTTATCATTTCCTCATACAAGAAAACACACACTTCTCTCTTGCTCTCTCCTCTCTTTGTTCGAAGCCACCAAAACACACACATATTCACCACCTTTTTCATCTTTTGATCAAAAACCTTTGAAGACTTAGAGTTTGTTTGATCGTTAGTGTTATTCGGGTAATCTTTAAACAACGTTTGGGTTGTGTTAATCATCAAATCATCTTCTAATCCTAAATTTCTTGTAAGTCATTCAAACTTCATAAATCTTGTACTTTTATGTTCATCTTAATGCATATAAACAAGTTGTACAAACGGATTATAAAAGTTTAGATTTTTAAACTACGTAAACCCTAAAAGGGTTGTGTTTTGGTTCGAACTACCCAAAAAGAAAGACAATGAAATCATAGTTGTGTGATCGTGGCTATTTTCATGTAATAAAAATAATAACTTATGGCTTATTATGTTCGGCTTATTTAATAAGCTCATAGAGAGCTTATTGGGCTTATGCTACTATTCGGCCCAAAAGGGAAACAAAAAGGATTTTGTTCAAGCTTATTTACTTTCGGCATGTATATGTTTAGCTTATTATAATAAGGATGAAGCGTTAAGCTTATTTGGCTTAACAAATAAGCCCAAATAAGCTTAATGGGCTTTTTAGCCGCGTCCCACAATAAAAGCCCAAAACCATGAGCTTAATCCACAAGCCCTATGGTCCGGCTTATTACTCTTGGCTTATTGAAAGCTTATTGATGGTTTATTCGAGAACCAAGAGCTTATTCGATATCTTTTTAGCTTACCAGGCTTAACTAATGGGCCCGTAGGAGCTAAAGAAGGTTCAACCCAACATAAGAGCCCAAACCGTGGCTATAAGCCCATGTTTAAGCTTATTGGGTTTTGTTTTGGCTTATTGGAAGCTTAATAATAGCTTGCTAATACTTTGAGTGTTTATTTGCTTATCGAACTAAATGGATAAGTTTAAACCATCTTGGTTAACCTAATAGGCCACGGCCCAATAGTGAGCCCAACACCGTGGCTTAAAGCCTACGGTGAAGCTTATTAAATAAGCTTATTCATAGCTTATTTGATAGGGTACGTGCTTAATGGTTTAATCGTGAACTTATTTGGAATTTATTACATTTCGAGTTATATGTTTAGGCTTATTGGGCCTAAAAGCCCAATAAGAACCCAAAAGAGTTTTCGGACTAGTTATAAAGAGATTTTGATAGTATAAAGATTGAGTTTGCGAAATGTAAATTGAAAGTGATTTAAAAAAATGAATATATAATAAAGTCTACGACTTTGGAAAACGTGTAAACATGAACGGGTCATGCCGAAATTTTTATAAAATCTTAACACTTAGAAAATATTTGGAAAAACGTTTATGTAAGAACATTTCGACCAATTTATAAGAGAATGGGTAAGAAGCCGAACAATATATATATATATATATATATATATATATATATATATATATACTATGAATATTACTATATAGTATTATGTACTTAATAATACCACATACTTTACTTAGTCAAACGTTTCAACCACGATACGATCACTAACGTCTGTTTTCGAAAACATTTAAACGAAAATATTTTAGTAAACACATTTGCATTATTCGTAATTCTCTATCATTCTGATTCTTTACCAAAGCCTATACTTCTTAGGTCGTGTTCGTGTACCGTCGTTCGTTACCGTGTGATTATTCTTCTAGTTTCTCACTACTTCACTTCACCAACTCAAGGTGAGTTCATAGCCTCACTTTTACTTGTTTTGAATAAATGTTTTATAAAATTTAGGGTAAGAAACATTACTTGTTTTGAAAACCAGACACAAGTACTTTACTTGATACTTTCCCTTGTTTACGTATTGCCTAAGTAGCGTTAGACCACTATTTGCCCGTAATATCATGAACCGTTAATTACCTTTAACTGACTGGTGGTTAAGTAAGCGCGCGTGAGTAAATAGATCTATTGTGACTAATAATTCCCATCTGGGTTTAGTAATTCTTACTGGTCGGGTACGACTGATGTATAGGCCAACGAATGTATTACATGTTGAAATCTTGTGGTCCATTATATCAACGTTTGAAACTAAACTATGAATTCACTCAACAATTTTGTTGACGTTTTTAGCATGTTTTTCTCAGGTGCTTAGCTGGATTTATCATGACGTGCTACTTGAAGTCTTTGTGCTATGTGACTTCAACCATTTTCAAGACTATCATATTTGTTGCTTGTTGCCCTTTTCATTTAAAACTTTAATACTGCTTTTGCTATCTTTAATTAATGCTTCCGCTATGTTATTAACATTGAAATGGTTTGTAAAACTTTATTATCTTTAACTTATACAATGAGTGATGGTTTTATTCTAAAACGTACCCATTTAGAGGTCGTTTTCTATGCTTTGTACTTGAGATATGTATGACGTCACACCCCTGGAAACGTATTCCGTCCAGGCCCCGTTTGGGGGTGTGACAAGACATACCATAATGATGTGGTGTTCTATGAGTATTGGAATTGTGAGACTACATCAGAATTCCTTAGATAACTTAATTCTCTTTGGATCAAATACTTGTCAATTGGGTCGAGCCAAATTGAATACGTAGTATTTTAAAACCATGTGCATGCTATAACGTATATTTCTTTAAATAGTACAATAACTCTATGTTCATGTATTTCAAGAAAACAGAACATGTCAAGTATACGTTACAGGTCTTTGAATAATTCAAGGACATCATGTTTATGTGTTAACAAGAAGACATAACAATTTTACTACGTACTTTATGTTATGAGTCATTGATAAATTCAAGGACTTTATAATTATGTCTTAACCAGAAAACATAATTATAGTAACTAAAGTAGTTATGAACGCAAACTCTTGAGTTCAATAGTAATTTCAAGTTAATTTCATACTTCATAATTATGATTATATAATTAACCATAATTATTTTAACTAAAACATATAGTCAATGAGTTGAAGTAGTTTTATATTATATATTGACATTTAAGTGTAATAGGGCAACAAACATCGTGTGTGTTTAAGTCCTAGTAGATTTGTTAGCTTTCTTACCTTGCAGTCAAGAGAAACCAATAATCATATTAAGTAGACAAACACTTAAGATTTCTCCCACTTGTGTACGGGACAACATGATCTAAAGTAGACAAACAGTACGACAAGCGTTCGATTGTATAAACAATATGAGAGTGTGATAGATATCACAAGTAGATTTCAAACCATAACGTTTAATAAGGAGTTATAGATTATTATTCTATAGATAACGTTTCGGAAAGCAACATCAGAAAGGCAACGTGTTATCTAATAAAATAAAATGCAATCTTTCGTTAAGCAATGGTCGTTCATATTCGGAAAGTGATGAATTATTTCAAAGCAAGCTATAAATAATATGGACAACTAACAAGGAATAAAACTTGCAGCTCCCACTGAATTTGACAATATTACATGAATGTTATTTCAGTAATAAAACGCAAAGCTCCCACTAGATTTGTCAACATTGTAAGTGTTACATCACCAGTAGATAGCAAATAGCGATTTATATACTTTCCTATTCTCTTAGAATGCCTACAAGTAGCAATGTACTTAGGTATTGAACAGAGTACATGAAATTCTACTTATGTAGATGAGGGATTAGCCATTTATTCTTTCATTAACTTGAACATTTAGCATGCAATTCCTCCTTAATCGGTCTGCCTAGCCACAAGGGTGTTTAGCACTATAAGGAAAAAAGTGAGTCCAAGAAAAAAAAACCTAGAAGACATTCTAGTAATTTCCTTTACTCGTTGCGATTTATTAAGAATTCCTCTTATTAACATTTAAAACTCATACATCGTCTTGACAAGTGCAAGATGTCATTATTTTGGTAGCTATAGACAAAATGTTCTCTAGTTACACAAAATATTTTATCTTTCAATTATTTCATAACCGAAAAAGGGTAATGAAAGATTGTAAGTAAGTTTAAATATAATGAGAAAATTTCAATTGTAATCCTATCTTAGTTTTGTCAACCAGGGAGAAGAGATAGGAGTAAGTCTCACTCTTCTTACAAGGAAAAGAGACTATGTTTGTCTTTTTAAGAAAACAAACTTTCGTTTACGAATTATGTTGCAATGACATAATTAATCAGAACATAGAAAGTTCAATTTAGGATTTTCGACAATTAAATTCTTAAAAGAATTAACTACCCAATTAATTACTAATAAGAATAAGATCCAACTTGACATCCTACTTATTACAGAAGGTCTGACCAACGTGTAACAAGTAGGGCAAGAGGTAAGCGGCGTGCGTTTATTGCATTGTAAATGCAACTATTAGTATTATGAGACACATGACTTTAGTAACTCATATAGTAATGTCATGTACATGTTTTGTCCCATCTTATGCCTCGGGTCCGATGTCTGACCAGGTAACTCGATTTAAGTCCACCAAAAAAGAACGTGCAAAAATTGACATAGATTTGACCTATGAAAAAATTTGCCATGGGTTGGAAAGACCCCGAGGTCTGACCAAATAGGTCAATCTAAGTGCACGTGTTCTTAGTTTGGTTGGCATAGACTTAAAATTTCACATAGGGTTATACACATAAGTTTTTATAAAACATGTGTAAAAAAACGTGTACAAAGAAGCATGCAAAACATCTTTGTAACACAAGTTAAGAAAAATATTTTGTTAACTTTCGTTTTTTAGATGTGCTAATATCGCGGGAAAATATTAAAAATTGACAAACCTTATATTGTACTCTTACATGTGTCCGAAGACACAAGTTTTTCCAATAATTACCTCATATGCCGAAGCATAATGTGGCACGGGAAAAGATTAAAGGTCAATTAAACCCTAGACAACCATTAAAGCAATGGTCAGTAGTGATTCATCATTGATAAGAGCATAAAAACTTTAAATTTCCAAGAAAACAAGTTTCATAGTTTAATATCTGTATTTATTTGTCCAAAGACAAGTTTTACAAATAACACATAGCTGGTCACTAGGAGTTAATAATTACGTGTGTAATTTAACAGACAAATTTAAACCAAGATTCGTGTAAGTTCTTCATGGGAAACCTTATAGGTCATGATTATCGGATGTAATCCGAACCCAAGTTGACACTTAAACTCTCAAGAATCATCAGTTTAAATAAAACAAGTTTCTCTTTAAGTATTCATCCGTTTAGAGTTTCAAAAAGTCTTTTGCAAATATTAACTAGTCACATGGAATATCACATATAAGCAAATAAAACAGACAGAAAAAGGGGATGAGGTGAAGACAGACTCTATATTGAAAGCAGTAAATCACATAATGCCCTGAGTACTCATAAGAGTCTTCCCCAAACGAAGAACCAAAAGACTCTCACTAGGTTTTCTGCTAAAGTACCTAGATCGCCACATTCATCATATAATATGATTGCGTGAGTCTAAAGGCCGGGAAAAAGAATAATAAGACTTAATTAACTTTTAATTATATATATCTATTCTTTTTCAATCTATATTAGCTAGTAATAATACCAAGATTCTAGGTTTTTATTTATTCTTTATGGCAAGAATTGCATATTATTGCCATAATTTTCAGTCAAAACAATAAATAAAAGTTTTCTCATGCAGATCTAGCGTGTTTTATAAGTGTGTAACCCATAACACCAAACGAGGTTGACTCGTGATGCCACTGTTGGGATTTAACAACTAGTAAACCTTTTACTATGAGTACGCAGCGAATGGATTTAGTTTGATATTAAGAATTAACACACAAATAAAGTAAGTAATACTAACATTTATGTTTAATGATAAAAATCAATAAACGAGAATCTTGATCTTGAAAACTTAGTGGCTAAATTACCATCTCTACAGTTGCTCACACAACACGTCAAACAAGCACACTACCATGCTAGTCATTGCTTCATGAATAAACACCACAAACAAACTAGAGTTTGGTGTTCTTGATAAAACCATGATCGAATACCCTAAAGGGTATACGTCCGATCACTGTTAACAAAGTGGGAAAAGAAATCACACATTTATATGGAACATGCATGCATTAAATATCCTGCATGCATGTTGTATACCATCATACGAATAAAATAACAAATTCCATGCATGTATGTATGCGTAGGGTATTTGTTAAAAGTGTTATGAGATATGCTTATGACTATTAGGGATATCTTTCTATCGTGTGAATTTAGGGTATTATATGACGTAAGATTTGTGAGGGATTAGGGGTGTTTATATATAGCACTTCAACTTGTCCTCCAAGTTAAGCTATCACCTCCTTTAGTTTCTCAAAATCGACACTCACCACCCCTCCTAAATCCTTCTATGTGACCAGCCAAACAAGGGGAGCCCCGAAGGTTTCGATTTCCGACAGCTAAGTCCTTCTCTTTTTGTTTAACATTTAATTAGTTAGTTTATAACGTCTAACGGTTAAACCAACAAACGTTAAATTATTTCGTGAAACATATCATATAATTAATAAATATATAACAAGTATATATATTAATTACATAATAAACGTACTCTTCGTGTCTTAACGTGTGTGCCCCCAATAGGCTCACGTACTTCTTAGTCGTATAACATGCGTATCTGACTCCCACATCCCAACAGATCCTTAATCTGAATTTCCTAGGTTTCCATTGGTAGAGTTATTTTGACCCGCAAAAAAGTTATCAGGAATTTATAAAGTTTGGAAAATTAAAATTAATACTAGAGGTGGCAATTTTAGACCCATTGGTTAAATTTGGGTCTAGTTGGTTAAATATTATTAAGGGATGTGTCTAGATGGGTCTAACATTTTCCCTTATTATAGATGGGTCTAGTTGGGTAAATATTTTTAAGGGACGGGTCGAGTTGGGTCTCACTTAATATTTATAGATGGGTCTTGTTGGGTATAACATTTTTCATCTGTTTTTAACGTTTTTCGACCGATTTCGGTCGTTTTCGACCGATTTCGTCCGTTTTTGACCGATTTCCACCGATTTTGACCGTTTTTGACTGATTTCGACCGTTTTCGACCGTTTTCGGCCATTTTCGACCGATTTTGACCGTTTTGACCGATTTCGACTGTTTTCGACAGATTTCCACCGTTTTCGACCGATTTCCACCGATTCTAACTGATTTCGATCGTTTTCGACCGATTTTGACCGTTTTCGACCGTTTTCGACCATTTTGACCGATTTTGACTGTTTTTGTACGTCTTTGACCGTTTTGTCCATTTTTGTACATTTTCTTACCTTTTGGTATGTTTGGTTATGATTTTCTAAGTTTTCGTTCGTTTTGTACGTTTTTCTATGTTTTTGTATGCTTAAATACGTTTTTGAACGTTTTCAAATGTTTTATCCATTTTTATACGCTCTAGTACTTTTTATAAGAATATATAAAAGCGTATGAGGATGTATAAAATCGTACACAACATACGAAAACGAACGCAACGTAGGAAAACAAAGAAAAATTGAGGAAAACGGAGAATGACGTATGTAAACGAACAAATCATACAAAAACGGATGAAAACGTACAAAAACGTTTCATAACGGTTAAAAACGGATGAAAATGTTCAAAACGTCCAAATAAGCTTGAAAACGTAGGAAAACGAACGAAAACTGTTGAAAACGCTCGAAAACGGTCAAAAACGGATGAAATCAGTCGAAAAGGTTCCAAAACGGTTGAAAACAGACGTAAAGGTTCGAAAACGGTCAAAAACGGTCGAAATCAGTCGAAAACGGTCGAAATCCCGAAAACGGTCGAAATCGGTCAAAAAAGGTCGAAATCTGTCGAAAACGCTCAAAAACGGTCGAAATCGATCAAAACGGCCGAAAACAGACGAAAACGGTCAAAATCATTCGAAATAGATCAAAAACGGACAACAAACGTTAAAAAAAATTAAGGTACCAAACCTATCTAGACCCAAAACCAATCCATCTAGACCCAACCCATCTAGACCCAACCCCATCTAGACCCAAACCCATCTAGACCCATGACCCAACCCAACCCAACCCATGTATTTTGCCACCTCTAATTAATACATAAATTACAATAAGAATAAAAATTGTGAATGAAAATGTATACCTCTATATTCATACTCCTAAGGACGTCAAACAAGTTAGAATTTGCTGTTGGGTCCTTCCAAATGTTAACAAGGGTGTATAAAACATCTTTTGTTTGAGCCAATCGTTGTTTAACAGTTTGTGAGCTTGTAGATGATGAGGCGTCATTATTACTAAGAGAAATCATCTTTCCTACACATCGGACATATCCTCTTTTCTCTGGCCCCTTAACGTTGGATAAGTCGTCATTTATCTAATCATCTTCTTGAATACCTTGGGTATTAGTAGAATCATTTGCAATAACCTATAGGGATGCCTACATAGCAATAATATGTTCCACCATTATATAAAGCGAGTACTAACATGTGCTATTTTAAATATTCAGACGTCACATTACCACAACTTGAGTAACTTTGTCATTAAAAATACTACCATCCTTACGGGTGCTAATTTGGTATAGTTTCCCTCGTGTTGGTTGCACCCCATTATTTTTAGTAGCTTGTAACAAGAATCATTTCACTGACATAAACTATGTTCTCTGAAACTAGTATAGTTAAGTGCTATAATTTGCTAGTAACTTACCTCTTCTTCGGCAAGCCTAGCAAATGATTTTGTCCCAGTGACGTGAGGCTCCTCCATTTTTGAACGGTTAATTCTCTTTTGTTCACAAACGGCATGTGCAACAAATAATAATAAACAAGTTAATAAGAAATATAAAACTCATAAATAATAGAATGTATTAAACATTGGTACCTGATATTCTGGTTTCATCCAACGATTCACAAGAACTTGAAACTGTTTTGGGTTCACCCTACTATCAGTTTGTCTTTGAATGATTTCTTCAACACTAAAAGTCGGATCATAGTTTCATGATTTTACTAAGTTTTTCTAAGTGTTCAACTTTTTCCTCATGCTAGAAAGAATTCATTTCTTGATAGCACTTGTTCCAGCCGGATGGAAAACAAATTTTTCCTACAATGGAAGTTGTAAGATTTAGGAAAGATGAAAACCTATCAAAGTTATCAAGACATTCATATTTAGTTTGTAATACAAATACTTCATTTTATCAAGACATTCATTTTAAATGTATAATATGATTTTAACACTATATTTTCTGAAATGCTTAATATATAATACGAACTACTCCGTAATTTATTATCAACTATTGTAAAATCATATTATACATTTATATGTTTCGAAAAATGTATACCATTGACGTTTCAGAAAATATAGTGTTAAAAACGAGTTCATGAACCTAGAATAAACCATTAGTATATTTGTAACATGAGCAGTGTTAGAAAACTATTGTAAAATCTTTTTTTATGTATCATTTAACCTTTTTGTAGTAGTGATTTTAGTTAAAAACGATCTATTTGAGGTGTGTCAACCGTTCTATTTAACCTTTTTTTAGTAGTGATTTTGTTGGATTATGTCCACGTAAAATAATATATGCCCGGAAAGTTTATTCAAGCCTACGGGGACGCACGCGTTAATACGTAAAACAATTAATAATAAATATATTAAATGTAATATATTTAAGTGATAAAGCTTAAATGAGCGTTAAATATGCAATTATGGAGAAAAGAAAAGTATGAGAATTATTTTCTTTTTCCCTCAACCAATTTGTTTCCTAATCTCCAAGGAGGTGAAATTACCTAACTTGCAAGCAAAGTTATGTAGTTATTATTTTTCATAACTTGAAAAACTAATCCTTAAAATTCTCTCCTTCTCTCCCTATTGCTCGATCGGTCGAACCAAACCCCAAGGGTTTTGGTTTGTGTTTGTTCGACCAAAACCAACAACCCACAAGGGTTTTTCGTGTTGATTGATTCAAGAGTCGAAGGCGTTTGGTGGCTTTATCACTACTAGTACTAGCATACTTAATTGTTTGCTAAGAACGTATTGTGTGTGTTGAAGTAGAGAGATCTTACTTTAGATCTTGGGTGGTTTTAGCATGGTATCATTTATTATACACATGCGTATATTCAAGACGGTGTATTCGTTAATTGCTAAAAGGTACGCGTTCTTGATCCCTTTGTTAATTACATATAGAAAAACCACCCCACCTTCACTCAGCACCCATGAAGCAGAACGCCCCCTCCCCATCAGAGTAGAGAGAGACCCCCAAGATCGTACCACTCATCACAACCAGACCACGTACTCGTGATCTTTAATGGTTAATAGTTGTAAAAACCCAACAGTGACATCACGAGCCAAGTAATAAAATTTGACAAAATTAGGGTTCTTGATTAATTTTTAAGCCCTTTGGGCGTTTTTATGCATAAAGATTCGATCTTTATGTATAAAGTTTCAATCTTTATTGGTTATAAAATTAATTAGACGAATTCTAGGTTGTATGAAATTTTATAAGATTAAAACTTGATGCGTTTAAGTGTTAATTGATCGGTTTTTTGTTCAAATTAATTGTTAATTCGGCGTCCATGATAAATACAAGCAATTTATCATTGAGGGATATGTGATATAAATCTAGTTAATTGTTAAAGGTTTTATGCAAATATGATGATCAAGAATTAAAACATAGACATTAAATTTGATTTGGTAAGATCCACGACTTTAAAAGCTAGGGAAGACCTTAGCTATGTCTTAATGGGGCCTAAAAGTTGTTTAAATTTTATGTGCTATGTGGTATATATTTGTATATGGCTTACGCAATCGATTGTATCGATGGATGTGGCCGGAGTCATTGGATGAAGGAGCCTTATATGAATATATACATGTTTAATTATTAGATAATTAGGATCATAATTGATATTTGCATGACTTAATTGTTAAGAGATTTATTTAAATAAGTGTTATGTGTATTAGTCTTGTGTTTATATTGTTTTTATTTTAAGTTTGGACTTGTGAGAAAATAAAAGGGTTTTTCGAAAAATAAATATAAACATGACTAATAATTATGAAATCAGATTTATTATGGACTATTTTATAGTTCATAATGTGTTTTTCAAATAAAAGATTTAATCTTTATCAATGACGTAATTTGCAAAAGTACTACTTAGTTGCAAGGATAAGGTTCGGGGAGACTCATCAAGACTTCGGTCTTGTAGATACCATTACCCTATAATACCTGACTACGTTGTAGTTTCCTTACCTTGCATACTATTTAGGAAGTCGCGAATGGTCTAGGGTTTGAATGATTTTTTTAATCATTCTTTAATCTTTTCTCGCGATAAAATTTAAAATCTTTAAGTTTTGAAAACACGTTGAATCGTCAATTTTTAAAGGTAACACTATTTATACATTAGATGTATAGAAAATAAGTGATGATGTAATAAATAACTTAGTTGAGTAAAGTTTTTATTAAAATTTATGATACGAAGATGTATGCATGCTTCTTCGTACATATTTGCCACGTCAAATATTATACCCTTTAAATAAGTTATTGCCATCCAATTTGTAAGAACACTTGCAGATGCTTTTTACTATGCGTGAGACGTATGTAGATTGTAATCCCAAGGTGATTATACACTTTTTCGTGAGACGTTAGTGTTACATAATCACAGTTCTTGATTGGACGACTTAATCGGTTTAGTGGTGGGACCTTAAACTCGAGGCATAAATGGGATGAAACATGCTTACTAGTATATTATTGTAATAAAGTAAGTCCCATAAGGTTCTAGGAATTGCACTGGTGGCAATTATTGATCGTCAATTACCTTTTGAATACACCATTGCTAGCAGATCAACTGATGTGATGGTGGTATGTCAAGTTGGATCCTAGCCTTTAGAAAATTA
The DNA here is from genome assembly GCA_026074375.1 of Tanacetum coccineum. Taxonomy (NCBI): domain Eukaryota; kingdom Viridiplantae; phylum Streptophyta; class Magnoliopsida; order Asterales; family Asteraceae; genus Tanacetum; species Tanacetum coccineum. Next base: position 36,580 of record BQNB010000005.1, on the reverse strand, counting down.
ATTGTTTAAAATGTTTAAACATGGGTAGTTAATTTTCTCTAAGGAATATTATCGAAAATACTAAAAATTAAATTTTGCGATTCTATTAATAGTATTAATGCAACGATAAACCTTAAACAAGGGTTTTTTTCTTTCTTGAAGAAGTCAAACCGAGACTCCTTTCCTTGTAAGGAACATGGAGAATCATTCCTATCATCTTTCTTGCTCCGGAAAGTTATAATAGAAACGTAGAAATTGTCCTAATGTAATCAAACTCATAGCAAACTTAAATGTTAAGTAGATTGCATGACTTATATTTTCATATAGTTTTCATCACCCTTATTCAGTGGTGAATACGTTGAAACATATAAGACATATGAATAACTAAAGAACATGTTCATAAAACTATCAAATGATAACATCTTAATATAAGATGCTTTATGAGTTCTTGATTAGGAAATACCAATACTATCGCAAAAGTGGTAAAGGCAAACTAGGATAATGTATCTAGTTGTTTGTCTTAATAAAAAATTAAGGAGGAAATTGCATGCCTAATTTTCAAGTTAATAAATAGCATTGATGGATAGTCCCTCATCTACATAGTAGAAAATTTTGAAATCCAAGTACATTGCTACTAATTAAGATTTCAAAGAAAGTTGGAAAATAAATAGATCACTATTTGTTTTCACTGGTTATGGAACACTTGCAATGTTGTCAAATCCAGTGGGAGCATCGTGATTTATTTTTGAACAAGACATTAATGTAATGTTGTCTAATTCAGTGGGAGCTACAAGGTTTATTATCTTGGTAGTAACCCAGATTATTTCTCGCTTGTCTTGAGATAATATATAGTTTTCCAACTATACACACTAATGTTTTTAAGGATAGTCGTGCACTATTTCTTATTAAACAAAGTGGTTCAATATCTACTTGTAACGCTAATATCTGTGACACTATCATATTGTCCATATAAACAAACGAATGTCGTGTTGTTTAACTACATGTATGATGTTGTGCCATGCACAAGTGGGAGAAATCTTTATTGTGTGCAAGGTACAACAAATGACAATAACAATATGATTAAAGGTTCTCTTGACCGTAAGGTAAGAAACAATATGTCGAGATATGAATTAAAGACTACTTCAAGTAAAATGTTTATGTGTTTTTGGAATGTCCAAAATAATGAAGTAATCTTAATTTATAGACTACTTCAAGTAAAAGGTTTATGTGCTCTTGGAATGTCCCAAATAATAAAGAAATCTTGTTTAACTTGGAATTACTATTGAAGTCAAGAGTTGATGTTCAGAATACTTTAGTTAAATATGTTTATGTTTAATGTAAATTAATAAACATGAAGTCCTTTAAATGTTGAAAGACTTATAACATAAAGTAAGTTATATCTTCTGGCTATGACATGAACAAAAGTCCTTGAATTGTTCAAAGGCAAAATAATGTATAGTTAACATGGATAGAGTTCTTGAACTAGTTAAAGCCGTATACATTATTGCATGCAAATAGGTTTTTAAATACTATATATTCAATTTCGTTTGACACAATTGATAAGTATGTGACCTAAAGAGTATTAAGTTATTTAAAAGATTGTGATAAAGTCTCACAATAAAATTACTCATAGAATACCACATATTCATGGTATGTCTAGAGTGTTGAATCAAATTCTTTGGAATTATTTGATTTTGATAACTTAAATATTTTACCTCCAAATCTGTCAAGGTTTGAAATTGAGTATGTCTTGTATATACTCAAAATAACTCCAACCTAGAAGGTTGATAAGACACCATCATGATTATGGAATATGATGACTCCCTTTAAGTCTTAAAATTGAAGTTCTGAATTTGTTAAAAGTCTTATGAAGAATGAATTAACAAACTACACTCAGGAACGTCCAGTGTTAATCTTGTAATTCCCTCTAACATGCTATGTAATTATAGAAGAGTTCTAAAATTATAAAAAAGCAAGTAGAGCGTTTTTAGATCTAGTAGAGATAAAAATACAAAATAAATAACCTTCTAAACACATTATTTGAATAACATACGAGGCTTTAACCATTGAAAAATGTTAAACCATAATAATGATAAAATTTTCGTTCATAGATCCGCGAGGATACCTCAAATTACTTTGTTTGATTAAATTTATTATCAATATTGAGGTAATATAATCACCAGATCATAGTGAAACCAGTAAATCATTAAAGATGCATATTGAATTTTGAATTTGGTATCATGGTAAAACCATTAAGATGCATTGTTGAATTTTGAATTCGATAAATGACTCAAACTATGAATGTTAAGATGTTGTCCACAAAGATAATCAATTTAAAACTTGATTGATCTTTAACTAAACGGTTAGACTGTGAAGTTAAAATAAGTTTCTTCAGAGAGAAGAAAATCCAATGTTTGGTTCTTGTTATAAACCATAAGGACTATGTTTACACATAATTAATGCATGCATAATGATTAAGATTTTAAACACTACTCAACGGCAATTGATGTGATTAAATATTCTTTCTATGCACAGAATTAATTATAAAGATGTTGATTGTCATACTAGTGTTCATATAGATGAAATATGACAATGGAATTTAAAACTCTTCCTTGAATGCTTACTATTGCGAGGACGGTTAGTAATCAAAAGAGTTTATGAATTCATAAAATCTTTATAATGTGTACAAAGGGCAAGAATCTAAGTATGGATCATTGCAAACATCTAGGAGAAAATTATAAGATTATTATTAAATAAATACACTTAGAGAATTTAAATTTTAATTATAAATAAGAATAAACTCCTGATTAATTCACCTAAAAGCTAAGTGGGAGTATTATGTTCAATCTTCACCTGAAAGATTTAGGAAATTAAACATACAACCATAAAATATATGTTTATTGCTATGAGCATATGCGATATATAAATCTAACACAATTTGACATACCATTTAAAAAGTCTCAATGGATACATATTATATTGGATATGATGGAATATGATAAACCTTAATTGACTAAAGGATTCGTTATCTACATCTTATGTGTAAAAGAAATAGTAGTATCATGATTATAGAATGCAGCGATGATTTGTACAACATTGAATTTAATATCGAAAGTTATTAGATAATCATTGAATTGAATATTTTAATAGAATATGTTTGGATTTGAGAAATCATTCATAGATTATGGATTTGTCCATAGTAATGAAAATCTAAGGAAAAATTAGGGACAAATTATTTGTGCAATTAGATAAACCAATAAACTTGGAGGTTCAATCATGTGCCAAACATTATTAAAGAATATTCATTGTTACGGATTTTAAAAGCATGGGTTGTTTGAGTACACGGATGCTAAAATCGAGATTAAGATGAACCCTCAATACAATCAAGGTATTAATTTCATTTTTGATGATGACCTTGGTAGGACTAGTTTGCTCACTGAGAGCAAGTTTGCTTATCCATAAAGAATAAGAAATAGCTTTACACTTTTGGAAGCTGAGAAAGTTGATTTGTTTGTCAATATTGATGTCACACAACCAATGATGATATAGTGTGTTAATATTGAGATATATATATAAACAAACAATCATCATAGGGATATCAAGAACTTTCCATTAATTGAATACTTGAAATAAGTATTTCCATAAAATTCTGAAAGATCTAAGATATTGAAATTAATGAAATCTATCCTATGTCCAGCAAGTAATATCTGTCGTATCTGAGGCATGATTCGTCAACTAAATTAGCAGTGCATTTGCTCTACTTATTAGTTGATAAGGGATGTTTTAACAATTTTATTAATGATAATGATACGTGGTATGTGGTTATATTTAATATGAATTGGTCCAATATTTGCATGTTTAATCCATGAATAATACTTATTATTCTAAATTAGTCTATTGTCGATCAACAAATATTGGGAATATTGTTGAACTAAGACAAATCTGAGTGATTGGTGATATCTTAGATATTAAAGGATGTGTCCGTCCAACGTCACATGATATGATGTTATGCCATGCACAAGTGGAAGAAATCTTTATTGTGTGCAAGGTACAACACATGACAAGAACAATATCTTTAAATGTTTTCCCTCTTGAGCCCGTAAAGTAAGTAAAACAAATATTCTAGTTTATAGAACGTTATAGACATTGTGAAGTTAAAAATGGAGTTTCTTAAATGATGAAGAAACATCCAAGTGGTTTAGGTTCATTGGATTTAAAAACTCAAAAGCACAATGTTGCACAAGTATTTAAAGCATGCATTACGATAAATTTTTAAATCCATAACGCAAGCAATTGAATTTTGATTAAATATTCTTTTCTATGCGCATTAAATTTTATAAAGAAGATGAATGTTGTGGGGGGTTTCCCCAAATACCTTAAAAAGTGATCATATATATGAAATATTACAATGGAATTTAAAACACATCCCATGAATGATAACAATTGCGAGAACGTTAGTAATCAAATAGTTTTATTAATTCAAAAAAACTTTAAATTGTAACAAAGTGCCAGAATCCAAGTATGGATCTAATCGCAAAGCATATAGTGAAAGAATATTAAAGTTATTATTAATAATCACTTAGTAAGATTTAAATTTTAATTATATTAAATAACTCCTGATATAATAAATGATAACTCCTGAAATAATTAAGAATAACTCCTGATTATTTCATAAACTAGTGGAGTATTATAGTTCAAGTTTCACCTAAAAATGTAGGAAACTAAAATGCACAGCCATGAAATATATGTTAATGCTATGCACATAGTGCGGTTATAATAAATCTAACATAATATTGACATACCATTTTAGAAGTCTCAATGGATACTTAATCTAAGATAAGATGGGAACATGAATTACAATCTAAGTTGGACTATAGGATCGTTTGTATTTACATCGATAGTTGTATAAAGAAATGTTGTATCATGAATGTAATGCAAGATGATTTGACAACATAGGTATTTACTCGAAAGATATTAGATAATCCTTTGAATTGAATATTTGAAATAGAATACGTTTTGGATTTGGGAAATCATTCCTTAGATCGTGGATTTGTCCATAGTTAATAAAAAAATGCTCTAAGGATATATATTGTGACAATGTTCTTGTGCAATTTAATAAAACCAATAAACTGAGTCATGATGTGCCAAACAATAAATAGAGAGAAAATCATTGTTTACGGAATTGTAAAAGGCATGGTTTAGTTAAGTTAATACGGGAAGCTAAAACGAATTAAGATACACTCAATACTAGTCATGGTATGATTTCATTTTTTATGATGACCACGTGGACTAGTTGTGCTCAACTGAGAGCATAGTTGCATTATGTAGAATTCTAGTAATCTTATGATCAAACCAAGAACAAGAGTGAGATGTTAGAGAGATATTGGATGGAAAAATGGATGAATTGTATAAATATGGAATATGGAAAAATGGAACAACCAACCCTCTCCATTCTAGGAGAGGGCTTATATAGGTCTATAGGGCGGCCATGGGTTATGATGAGTCTTCCCAAGGTCTTGGGCCGGAACTCGATAACTAATCTAATCATTACATAAACTACGAGCTACGAATGATTACAACTTGAAGTGACCGACGACTTTTTTGTGTTTTCCACAATCACACCCCTAGGGAGGTCACCAATTTAACAAAACTATAAACCTAGCATACTAAGCTTCATCTTTAGTCAATGCTCGTACTTCTGGACTTTCACTTGAGAATAGTGAATTGTAGTGATCATTGACTTCTGGATTTGCTTGTTCCTTGGAACTTGTATTAGACATTGTGGATCTTGAGCATCTTGAGATCACAACCAAGCACAAATCCTTCTGTCCATCTCTTGAACTTTGCCATCTTGTGGACTTGCGACATCTGACCAACATGCTCATAACCTTTCCTGATTTGTAGCTTTGGAAAGCTTAACATGTTGCATCTTTCGTGATACTTAACATTAAACACTTCGACCACTACGATAAATGCCGAGTCTGACTCACGAGACGGTAAACATCATATAACTTCTTTGACTAATACTAAAACGTCACATCAGTAAAGACTTACGGAAACAGTATGTAGCAGAAGTCTAGCAAACATGTACTTGAGCTTTCCATGATGTCTTTAATGTTATGTCGTTCGGTATATTAGCAAGAGGCAAATATCTTGGAGTCCGCTAGATCCGAAACCACACCATCCCCACCATCATAAAATATCCTGCATAAAAACAGTTAGTCAAAACAAGCTTGTGGACTAAAAGCTTTGTCAATTTCGCGCCAGTATTATGGTGGAGAAACCTTCAAATCCGTGAGGTCGACCTGTGATCAGAAAGATTCAGATTATAAGAAGAAACTATCTTGACAGGAATTCCACTAAGATTATTGAATCTTTCTACCACATACATAATTAGATTTATCGTAACATCAGCATGTTCTCATTATCGGAACGTCTCAAAGCAGATCAACACGATAAAGTAACCAGTGAGTTACTATCTTCACCGATTGATATAAGAAAATTGATATTGAAAATCAATCCGTGTATCACTGTAAAATTGTTTTGTGACACCCCGTGAGAGTGTTAAACATTTCAAAAATTCAATTAACAACCGTTGATCCTTTACTCTGTAACAATAAGATTCTATAATAGAATCGCACCATCATGTTCTTCCAAAGTTGTCACAACTAGATTCATATAGAATCAGCACAAGCACCACACATGATCTTTTTGTATGTTGGCTCAAGCAGGATTTCCATCTTCATCGTGAATACTATAATTATCACGACCGGATATTCTGGAGCAAACCACAAGGATCTTGCGTAAGACTCTTAAATGATATACATAGAAATTCACATTGTGTGAGATAACAAGCTAAATTAATGACAAGTGTCCTAAAAAGATAATAGATTATCTCTTTTGGCACTAGACTCAATATGTGGCACTTTAGAATTTATTGATCGTCAGTCTGGAGCTGAGAGCCACCTTTTCACATATCAACTAAACTTGAGAGAGAAAGTCAATAAAATGAGTGTATCTCTGTGAATTTTAAAAACAAAGACTTTCCCGACTTTGATGCTGGAGAGGGTTTTGTGCATAACGTCCCTGGGTCCAATGACTGTCAACAAAGATCCTACTACACTGAGTGTTTCTGACAGCATAATGTATAGACCCTGTTTTGTCTTCTGCCTAAGTGTATAGAGGGCTTTCTTTATTTCAACCCTTTATCCTTACCTTTCTTTTATCATTCTTTCAACCCCTTCAATGCTAAACGAGACTTCATAACAAACACCATGATTGGTTTGTTCCAGTGTTAGCTCCATCCCAGTCGGCTATTAATATCCCTATACTCACTGTTTTCTTTTCCTCCTTTTAATCAGATCCTCAAGGACTTATACACTAACTAGTTTGGATATCCCTGGTGTAGATCCCACCATGGTTTTGGCTGATCATGAGAATCTGAATACCTAAGCCTAACCGCCTTATAACTTCATAAAATTTAAGAACAAGGTCGGCATCTTTTGGGTATTTCATACACGATCCATCCCAAAAACATTGAAAATTTCAATCAAAGATTTTGATATAAATATCAAAGATTTACTTACACTTTGAGAGTTTTTTCATCATCACTAATCACCCCCTTAACCATGAGGCAATCGTAATCGTAGTACCAACTAAGGTGTGGAGTGCATTTGAGTCCAATTTTATTTGATCCACTTTCTGTCAATATACTTTAGACCAGATTAGTCATAGTTTTCTCAACCCTTATTCAAAAGTTTATCCCTTGATATATATGGAATATCAATTGATTAACCGTCGGAGGAACAAAAATGATATATTCTAGCAGAATGGAACATAATATTGCTCGCCCCCTCAACGTTTGATGGTTTTAAAGACAGTGTTGAGTATATGATAATTTGAAAGAATTTTTAATTTACTAAAAATTCTTGAAAAGTGATTGTACCTATGCACTACCTTATTACATCACCATTAAGTCAAACACTTTATATATTCAACAACAGATATTATGTACGAGGTTTGACCTGAATGATGAGAACATCATATGATAGAATCATATGGTTCTTTTAGACGCAGCCAAGGTTCCTCCCTATTATAATCTCCCACCAACGAACTTTCTAAGCTCCTCATTAACCTTCTTTCTTTCAAGAGGTTGTCAATCTGATCTTTCTCTGTTCAAGCACTCTTCAGCGTTGCTTCAACTTTCTTTCCAAGTTATGAAAGTCTTTGCATCAAACTTCGAGGATAGAACAGATTCAGATACATATGTAACTTGAGCTTGTGAGGTTGGTGTGTCGGTGTTGAAGTTGTCTTAGCTTCCCCCTAAACCAGCAATCCTTTCTGTTAAAGAGATAGATCAAACTATCTGCAAGCCGCATCAAGCAGTCTTGATGTATAAAGCCCAGATATCCGAAGTGCACAATTAACTCGAAACCGCAACACCAAAGACAATTAAGTCCCGGATGTCCGCATTTCTCCTTACATGATATTTATGATCTAAATTGTAACACCAAAGTCAATTAAGTCCCGGATGTCACAATTATTCCCTCTAAGTAGTCGAAATGATAACACCTAAGTCAACTAAGTCCCAAATGTACACATTTCTTCCGGCCGGATACTGACTAACTGAAGGAATCATCATACTTATCATACCTATATGCACCTCTTTTATCAAATATTTCTACTCCTTTTATAGAATAAGCTTAGTGATTGACCGGTTGGGCAAGACACTAATTGAATCAGAAAGAATTCTTCTCACATTTTAAATAATTACACTCCAAACACTTCCCCCTATGGACTCAAATAATGCATACTGGCTAATGACTTATATACTCATATCCATGCATGTGATAGAAATAGTTTACCCAAAGATACAACAAAACAAAAAAACCCCCCCCCTAGATATCAAAAGAAGCTAAACACACAAAAGACAAAAGAACAAAACTCAATAGAAGCAAGGACACTAATTAATAATAACATCTACTCCTTCTCTCCTTTCATGGTTTCCGACACGTCGGAATCAGCTAAACCATACACGCAAATTTGACAAATCAAAACACAAAATTATATTCCGAGATTTGTGTTTGAGAAGAATTTGATAAGCTTAAATCTATTCGTGAGAATAAACTTCAAGGCAATTAAAACATGAATGTATTTCCAAGCATTCCTATGGTCTTTACAAACTGATAGGAGTTGGCAATAAGTTGATCGTCTGTAGTTAAAAGCCTGAATTCAACTAAGTCTTCAAATTGCAAATAGTCCATAAAGATTATACAAATAGACATCTAAAAGCATTGATAGTTAATATAAATTAACTCCCACTAGTAAAAATAACACTCCCCTTGAAATTATTATCCTACATTAATTCAAAACTTTAACCGTTTATTCCATGACTTATTTTGATAACACTGTTTTAAAGATTATTGGATGGACAAATTCTTCCCCCTCAAATAAAGACCCTTTAGTCGAAATTTAAAAGAGCTGTGACATAGAGTGAGTGGACGACTTGTCTTTTAAAAATCTTTTTATGATTACTGAAAATATTGATTCATTATGAAGATAACTTTTTACCAACAAAAATAAGATTTCTCTTATTTATACTCATAAATGCACTGAAACATACACTTATGGAAATATAGGAAGCACGGGTTGTGATACAAAGTAAACACAAGCCTTTGCATGGATCATAGAGTAGACCATTGCGCCCTAGAATAAATTCCTGTGCGTTATAACAACCTGTCTTTTAGCCACATGTTTCCTCAAGGTGAAAACGGTTTACTATCTGAATAAATAGCAGCCATTTTGCATGTTTTGAAAACATTTTGAAACTTCTGCCTTCGATACTTCAAGTACAAGACTTGTATCCTTGTTGAATGACATTTCTATAAGACCGGGTAAATGTATCGATTTTATCAGAAGACATTCCTTTTGAAAACTTCTTTTTGAACTTTTTTCTCATTTTTTAATTTTGTATTTAATTTTGTAAAGGTTTAATAAAATGGAAAATGTTTTTGACTTTTTCTGATTGAAAATAGTTTATCTTATGATTTATATAAAATTTATAAATAAAAGGAAAATAATTTTTGGTTTTTCTGAGTAATATTATATACATATGAACAAAAGGATATATATCAATAGTACCACCCTGCTGAACTCACTATTCTGACATCTTTATCTGCCAACTTTTTCAATCACCGTCGCAAACTTCGCATACCCACTTGTATTCATTTAGAAATTCAATTCTTCATTTCTTCTGCCAACGCTTGAGTGAAGATGTCCGCCAATTGATACTCCGTATTGACAAAGTAAAGTTCGATCACCCTATTTACAACATGCACTTATGATGAAAATGAAACCTGCTGTCTATAATGCTTGGATCTGGAATTTTTTGATACGTTTGCAATGCATAAGGCAATAGCAGCTTTTGTTATCACAGAACATTGGAATTTTAATGAATTCCAAAGCCATAGTCATAAGTTGTTATCGCCATCCAAAGACTTGAGCATAACAATCGGACAAACATATATTTCAGCTTCCGTATAGGAATTGCAGCGCCCTTTTTTTCTGCCATTTAGACGACCAGCTTACAAGTCTATCACCCAAAAGTTATATACTGCCAGATGTGCGTAACGGAGTGTATCTTGACAACCAGCAAGATCCGCATCCTTCAAATGCTGTTAGTGCATAAGGATAGAATCCTTCGATACCAAAGACCGCCGATGAACGGTTCCTTTTAGATACCAAAAAATTCATTTTTAACAGCATTTAAGTGCTTTTTCGGATAGGGCCAAGCCAATACCGGGCCACACATCATATAGCAAATTTGTAGGCCAAGTCTACTGGCTGTAGAGATAAATAGGGTGCCAATTCATACCACGATAGTGTGATTGATCAACAACGGTCCTTACTTATCCTCATTCCCAGTTTGGAACTTCTCCACCATGGGAGTATCGCACTGGTGTCACAAGAGATTCAAAGCCATATTTCTTTAGTGATTCAAGATCATATTTAGATTGGTTTATGAAGATGCCTCTGGGATTTTGAGAAATCTGTAGTCCTAAGAAAAATGAGATTTTACCCATCATCGACATCTTGAATTTTGAACATATGATTTTAGCGAATAGACCACAAAGTTCAGGAGTAGATGCAGCAAAGATAATGTCATCGACATATATTTGTACCAGTAGTAGTTCCTCACCCTCTCTACGTATGAACAGAGTAGGATCCACTGAGCCTTTTGAGAAGTTATTGGATATTAGGAATGAAGACAACATATCATACCACGCGCGTGGAGCTTGTTTCAACCCATAAAGAGATTTCTTAAGCTTGTACACGTAGTTAGGTTTGTCTGGATCCACAAATCCGTCAGGTTGGCTAACATAAACCTCTTCCCACAGATTACCATTCAGAAATGCAGTCTTCACATCCATTTGATAGACGACCATGTTCATATGAGCAGCAAACGCTAGAAAAATTTGTATAGCCTCTAATCTTGCAACCGGAGCGAAGGACTCTTCAAAATCGATTCCCTCTTCTTGACGATAACCACGAGCGACCAACCGAGCCTTGTTTTTCAGAATACCTCCTAACTCATCAAGCTTAACCTTATAGATCCACTTAAGAGTGATGACAAATGCTTTATCAGGAGGAGGAACAAGTTCCTAAACTTCAAGACGTTCAAATTCATGAAGTTCCTCTTGCATAGCTTCAATCCAACATGCTTGAGTTAATGCGTCTTTGTAGTTCTTAGGTTCGACTGATGTGAGAAAGGCATCATAGTAGCAGAATAAGGCTTGTTCATAGAGTTGTAGTCGTGTGGAAACTGGTCTGTCGAGAGCACCGATTATATTCTCAAGTGGATGATCCTTAGTCCATTTGCTATTGTGTTTAGAAACTTGGTGATCGGGAGGCACAATTGTATGAATAACATCTGATGATGAGGATTGATCAGAAGCAACTTCTGGAATTGGAATACCAAAGTACGGATCATTACCCATATGTGCGACTTCAATATCATGATTATCTTCTTCAACATTATGAGAAATGATAGGAGTTTGAGTTTCTTGTGTTGTATGAGAGTTACTTGGTGATGGTGCATCTTGATCAACTGTAGTTGAGGAAGGTGAGCCAGTTAATACAGCATGTTCAGGTGCAACTACTTCAGGAATAGGAGCAATGACTTCTGGTGCTTGTAAATCAACATAAGGTGGGGGATTAAGTGACTCATCAAACATTGGTTGAAACAACAAATCCCAGTCAGATCTCGAAGGTGGTACAAATAGTGTTGAAGGAGGAGGGTTTGGCACGAGTCCTGAACTGATTGTTATTGGAGTCATATTATGAAGTGCGGGTCCTAAACTGCTGTGTTCAGAAGCCATCGCGGTTAGCTCATCAAAGTCAACATGAATGGTTTTGATTATTCGTCTGGTACGTCTGTTGTAAATCTGGAATGCTTTCTTCGTGGGTGCATAGCCAATGAAAATACCAATGTCAGCCTTCGGTTGTAACTTGCCCAAATTCTCGCTATCATTCGTTGGGTAGCAGAGTGCACCAAACACATGAAGATACGATAGATCGGGAGGTTTGTCGTGTAAAAGCTCGTATGGTGTTTTACCGTGACGACGACGTATCATGGAACGATTTTGGGTATAACAGGCTGTGGCAACCGCTTCGGCCCATAGAAATAAAGGAGCTTTTGCATAAATTAACATAGTGCGGGCTGCTTCAATTAGCGTACGATTTCGTCTTTCAACAACACCGTTTTGCTGTGGAGAGCGTGCAACTGATGTTTCATGAGAGATGCCAACCTTCTCATAATATTCACGCAATGTCTGATTAACAAACTCAGTTCCATTATCTGTTCTGATGCGACGGACGGTTTCCTTAAGCCGTACTTGGATCATCTTCAAAAAGTTGATAATAAAAGCTGGAGCCTCATCTTTTGATCGCAAACATTTTACCCATGTAAATCGAGAGTAGTCGTCGACAATAACGAGGATGTACTTCTTTCCATTGACACTCGCGACACGCATTGGCCCACACAGATCCATATGCAACAGATAGAGTTTTTCTTGATTGGTGTCCTCAGATTTGGGTTTGTGGGGTTTCTTTGAACTTTTGCCTAATGCACATGCAGAACATAAGTGATCCTTTTCAAACTTGAGCTTAGGGAGACCTCGGACAAGTCCATGTCTTGCAAGATGATTAATAGCACCAAAGTTCAAGTGAGATAGACGACGATGCCATAACCAAGACTTGGTTTTAGACGCCTTTGACAATAGACAAATGGGAGAGGATGCCATCATATTCCCAAGTGAGAGTGTATAAAGATTATCCCCTCGAGATCCCGTCAATAAATCAACACCTTCTAGATTGCGAATGAAGCATGTGTGTTGACGAAAAGCCACTTCGAGATTGGAATCACAGAATTGTCCCACAGAAAATAGATTATGCCCAAGTCCTTCAACGTAATAAACCCTTGAAATAGTAACATTCCCAATCTGATAGTCTCCATAACCCATTATCTTTGCAACTTGATCATTTCCGAATTTGACTGTACCCAAGAATTTACTGATGAAATTGGTGAGCTGAGAGCGATCTCCGGTCATGTGCTTCGAGCAACCGGAGTCCAAATACCAGAGGACGATTTGGACAACCTGCATTCATTAAGAGAAGTAGATGGAATATTGGTTTTTGTGGATCCCCAGGATTTACTGGGTTCCTGTTTGTTAGCAGACATTGGTTTTATAACCTTAGTTTTGCTAACGGACTCAGTATTCTTATTCTTCCTAGGTTTCCTTGAGTATACCAATTTAACCACAGGTTTGGGTGATTCAGAGTCTAGAACTATTGGTTTCCTAGAAGGCACTTCATTAGTAGTGGTAATCCTAGTTAAAGGGCACGCATTTCCTACAATAGTGAAGGTCCGACCGGTAGGTCTCCAAATATATCCCATCTTATTGAACACTTTTCCTGTTGGTTTCCAAATCTCTTTCTTAGATTTTCTCTTCTTAGATTTAGCACAAAATTTCACATCATTCATAGAATGAGAAAAATACAAATTATCAGAAGACATGCAATCATCACCGTTAATACAGACATAATCAGAATTATCATGTTTCTTGGAATTCTGCACAGACGCAGATCCATTAACTTTAACAGTGCCATTCCTTTTATTCAAACTAGATTTAACGTTCCTAGGGTGAGCTTCTACTTTATTCTTCGAATTACTACTTGGTGTTTGCTGAATCCTATCATTCCTGGTATTGCCTGAAGGCTGTGATCCGCTAGCACAAGTAGAAAGTCTTACTCCTGTAGAATGCAACACACGCTTGTTAGAAACTAAGTTTGAGGTCGAGTCTGTTTTTGTGTTTTCTGTGGATGTGAGTGATTCGGCAAACCTAACTTTCTTGTCCTTTTTCCTCGGTGTGACCACAACTAATTGAGGATCAAAATTGTTGATGGTAGGGCAAGTCCTACTTATGTGTGAAAGCAAATCCTGAATGACTTTGGTATACCTAAAGGCAGACTCTAAAAGTGAATCTTGAGGATAATTCGCTTTTACATGTTCGACTATATCCCTAAGGACCAAAGCTTCTTCCTGAGTATGCTTAATATACGAGGAGTGAGCAGTCCAAACATTTGGTGTGATAGGTTCCAAGTTATCCTTAGGACACGTAAGGATCAACAGAGTGGGTCACAGTCTCCTTATTATCTATCGCTTTTCCTTTAAGTTTCCTTAACTCATTTTTTAGGGCTGCTATGACCAAACCTTGTTCCTGAAGTTTTGCATTTAAATCAGAAATCTGCCCAGACTTTATATTGACTTGCTTGATTAACGCATCACATTGTTCTTTTGATTGAACACGTTTTGGCTTAATCGAGTCATAAAGTTGCTTATAAGTCTGTTTCAAATGCTCATTCTCAGTAACAAGTGTTGTCACTCTATGTTCCAATTCTATGTTAAGTGTCTCTATTTCATCCATGTCCATTTTGACTGAACTATCCTCCACATTTCCTTTTAAGGACTTAATTTGCTCTTTCAACTTGACAATGACTGTGTCTTTCGCTTGAGACTGAGCTTTCAATTCACTTAATTCGAACAACTGAGTAAAACTCGGAGCATTTTGATTTAAAACACTGTTTTCTTGTTGAAAAATTTCTTGATTAAGTTGAGAATCAGCTTCCAAAGTGATGCAATGTTTTTCAAGAGTTGTAAAACACTTGCAAAGTTTATCGTAAGTTTCTTTATCAACAAAATCCTTTTTCTTGACAAGCTCAGTCTCGAGTTCGAGACACTTTTGACATTCAGTCACAGTTTCACCACTTGCATTCACAGACAAATTCATAACAGTTTGTACAATATCCTTATCAATAGCTTGTGCCAAGAGTCGTTCATTTTCACCCAAAACTTGATTCATTTTAACTTCGAAAGTTCTGGACTCCAAGCGATGTTGTTCGACAGCCTGTTCCATTTGATAAAAGACTTTTTGGACATCGGCAAGTTCTTCAACCAAGTATCGGTTGAAGTTATTGAAGATATCTTTTAAATTTTTTATAAACGGAATGATTTCATCTCGAAAACAAGCCTTTGTATGTTCAAACCCCCACGTGCCCTCAGTGATAGCTGTGGCAGTGGTTCTTTCTTTAACAACCTGATCAAAGCCAGTAAGATAGCGTTTAAGCTCTTTCAAGCTAGTATTCACCATACTTACTGTAGGAAGTTCTTTTGGAACCTCAACTATGACGGTTGTGGAAGAATGAGATGGGTCTAAAGGTGGGACCGAAGTCGCTTTCCAATAGGCATGTTCACTATATAAATCAGATTGTCGAACAAATCGTTTGTAGTAATCGTTAGCGAGAATGGCATAATTTATGGGTTTCGTGTTCACTTTATGTTTCTCAAACAATGGATCTTGTTCTTTCAAAAGCATTTTTGAACGACTCTTTTCACTTAGCTCTAATGTTTCATCAGAATCAGGGACGTTATACAGCTTTGGCTTTGACTCCCGAGCTTTTTTCATACCGAAAGGTTTTTCAAAACCGAGAGCTTGTTTCGAGGAATGATCATAACAAATTTTGGAGTTAGTCAGCATACGAACAGTTTGCGCAGATTGACCTCTTTTGAAAATGATGTTGTCAAGTTGCTTAATTTTCTTCTTTTTTCTACTCAATTTCTCTTTCAATATTTCTGTTTTCTTCAAATTTCAACTTATTTTTGAGTTCAGAAACTGTTTTTATTAAACAATCTTTTTCTTGCACTTGTTCGAAAAGATTTTGCTTAAGATGTACAATCTCGGCAAACTGTTCATTTGATCCTGAAAAACTGTTTTCAACATTTTTGTTTTTCCTTTCAAATCTTTTAACCTCTGCTTTGTATCTGTCAAGCTCGTAATCAAACTTTATTAACAGTGTTCAAACGTCACTTGGGTAGTTATTTGTTCAAACATAGACAATATCAGGACATCTTGTTGAGCAGAAGAGTTAGAATTCTGGACAGTTTCCTGTTGTGTTTCACTCAGATACTGAGAATAAGGAATGATATTGCTATCACTGATTATGTCAGTTTCTGACTGACTCACATCATTAGACTGTACAGAAGACGTCATGATCTGCTCACTTTGAGTGAATAAGTCAAGTTTTCTCAGATAGCCTGATTGTGTACCTCATGAGTGCATCTGAGCCATCCTGGAGAGATTGGCCATGAGAAGCAATCTGTAGCTGAATTGAGTTCATCACATCTGAGTCATAACATCCAAGATCATCGCTTGATAAGCAGCATTGTGGGGTAATGACTGACTGAGAGTTTGATTAACATGAATATGTCCTGGATCCTGCCAAAAATGCTATTTCTTCCTCTGTTAAAGCTTGACCACTGGCTTGAGCTTGGACCAACAACACTTTATCGTTAAACCATGTGTCATCCCTTTTCCTCTTGGGCTTTGTGCATTGTTTGGCAATATGACCCTCCCCTTTGCAATTGTAACAAATAACAGTCCTTTGTTTTTCCCCGTGTTGCTACCACTTGCACCAGGTGTGTATTTTCTTGTTGTTCCAAGCAGCATAAGTAGTTTGTCTCCCCTGAACTGGTTGCACAGTCACTTTTCCATCATAGATGGTGGCTTGTTGACGAGGGTTTGACGAAGTCCTTAGCTGATTGTTCGTAGTAGAACCGGATGTGACAACAGCAGTCAAAAATGACATCATGTGATTAATTGCGCATTGGGATTAAAAAAAAAAAAAAAAAAAATAAAAAAAAAGAAAAAAAAAAAAAAAAAAAAAAAAACATCCCCCTTTTGGAACACTGGAACAACTGGACTGGAGTCTGGTTGGGGAAATTCAGTTCTTGCTGCTGATAAGTTAATGGGGAGCATATTCGATTGTGGGATTGATGGTTGTTGAGAATAAATGTTGTGGTGAACGGTGGATTGATACTCATTTGTTGGGTAATAATTTTGAAAGAGGTGTTGATTTGATTGGTTTGAGAATTGTTGATGTTGATAAGGTGTAACAATTGGAATGCTGATATGGTGAAACTGTGATGTTGAATAGAGACTGTTGGTGAGGGTGTAAAGAGATTGATAAGCTGGCTGAGTTTACTGATGATATTCAACTAAAGCAGAGGATCAGGGTGCGTTCAGCATCAAATGAACTCAATTGCATGTCCGTTCATGTTGTTGTCAGATGAGCATGAAGTTGATCAACATTTGTATGTGCAAGTCTTTGACCAGTTTAAACATTAATTAACAAATTTGCTCCATTCATCAGAAGAAGTTTAAGACCTTGTGTTCACTTGAAAAACTGCTCCAAGGGCATCTTGTTAAATGTTCATATCATTGAGTAACAAAGTGAACTCAAGTAGTACTCATGCAACGTCTCCCTTTCTTGTAAGTGAACTAATCAAATTCATTCATACAGCTGCACTCACGTTCTTGTTTGTCTTAAAATGAAGTTCCTTGCATCAACAGTATAATCTTCTCAAAGATGTCTTTTGCCACACGATGTTGATACAAGAGCATAGATTTCAGTTTTTTTTTTTTTTTTTGGTAAACCTTGGAGAATGATTATATAGCCTTGATATCGCAATCTGCTTGAATGGCTTTCAGCTGGAGTGGAGCTCAACATATTCCTTTTAGCCTTGTTACTCCGTCCGCAGTGAGTTTAAGGTGCCAAACAAGATGGTCCTTTTTCAACAGATGCAAGTATCATTCTTCCATATGGTCTATTCATCATATAAAGCTCCAATTCTGCTTTTCCATGTATCCTAACAATGTTTTTCAAGCATCGGTGATTTTGTTGTCTCCTCCAGAGAAATTGATTTTATCAGCAAGAGAACTCATTGTGATATCAAAAGATAACAATTGATCCATCGTTGGTAAGAAAAAATTTGTTTGTTTACGTGATTGTTGAGTCCTTGAATTAAAAAACTACACGGGATTTTACGATTCTTGACAAAAACCGGGAAGAACCAGTGTTTGTTTCACGATTACAAGTCAAAGAAATAACCGTATAATTTAAAATTGAGTTTGTTAAGTTTAAACTAAATCCACTAGTTCGATCCCTTAGTTCGATCCACTAGTTCGATCCCTTAGTTCGATCCACTAGTTCGATCCCTTAGTTCGATCCACTAGTTCGATCCCTTAGTTCGATCCACTAGTTCGATCCCTTAGTTCGATCCCCTAGTTCGATCCCCTAGTTCGGTCCTTTCGTTCGGTTCTAACTAGTGTAAAACACTCGTTCTTTCATTCTAACTAGAAGAGCTCGATCGATAGAAGGAGCAAACTAAAGTCACTCGTTCGATACAACTTGAATCTACTCGTTCGATGAGACTGAAGAACTCGTCGGTCAATTCTATGTAACCAGCTTCGTTCGGGTTCCTCTCGTTCAGTGATCTATTCGATCCCTTTTCATTCTCTAGTTCGATCCACTTGTTCGGTCCACTACGATTGGGGGGGGGGGGGGGGGGGGGGTGGGTGTTAGTGACGAAACCCAAATTTTCAAAACTCAAAAAGACACGATTTTTAATGATTTTTAGCAAAAATTCTTGTACAACTAGTATTACTAACCCTATAGGAACAATAAAAATGAAAACTTTAAGGTTTTTAAGCCAAAAAAATTTTATCACTAATTTGCTCTTTGTAAAGGTTTTGAACACAAATCAAACACAAAAATCTAAACACACCACTCCATGGCTCTTGATACCAATTGTAGAATACTAGTAATCTTAAGATCAACCAAGAACAATAAGTGAGATGTGGGTTGGATTGTTAGAGAGAAATTGGATGGAAATGGATGAATGTATTAATGAAATGTGTGTGAAATGGAACTTCTAACAATGGAACAACCAACCCTCTCCAAGACTAGGAGAGGGTGTATAAATACTACATAGAGGCCGGCCATGGGCTGGAGTTGGGCCACCCATGGGCCTTGGGCCGGATTAGATTACTAATCTAATCCTTATACTAACTACGAGCTAAGACTTGTTACAACTTTGGAAGTGACCGACACTTTTCGTGTTTCCAACAGCTATCGATGTGGCTTCGAGATAAAAGGCACCGGTGATATATTATGATTATAGCAAAAAAAAAATTGTATGAAAAAAATAATATATATATATATATATATAATGATAATAATCCAAAGTCGAAATATGATTGCTACATCGTGTCGGAGGCGTGGCCGATGTTGTAGCCTTCTAAAGGACCGAGGTTTAATAGTTTATGTTGCTTAAGTAAGTGGAAAATTATTTCTATTAAATTTAAATATGCTTTTGGACTAAGACTAATTCGTTTTATCATTGTGATTTTTCAAATAAGATATGTGTATACGGAAAACCTTAGAGATTTTGAAACCGAAGGTCCGTGAGTCCCGATACTAGTCTCCGTGAGGTGTCAAAAATCCCGTCACCTAGCCGATGAGTTGGGAATGTGCCAGACGAATCGCTACATGGGAATGATCTCGCCTTCAAAATCAATCTCCTCGGGAGGACGTGAAACATAGTTTTTGCATAAACGTTGATCCATGGTTGAAATTCGAAATAGCACATTCACCTAATAATTAATAATTGTCGGGAGTGAAAAGTTCACAAGTTGCAAATATGAGTAGTGTTAGCATCTATACTTGTACTTAGCAGTGATTTCGTTTTAAGCTTAGTTTGGGGATTGTGAAAAGTCAAGGATGACAAACTCCTATTCTTAAGCCTTTTAAAATAAATTTTATAAAAATTATTATCTTAGTTATTATTAATTATGATGATTAAACCGGGGGTGCTTGCGAAATAGATGATTTGTGAACCTTTGATGTACTTGTTCGGTTTCCTTGTTTGATTGTGAGGGGGTCATAAGTTAAAAGGGGATAAAGTTATTTATTTTCGGGTATTGTTTTATTTACATTGCGTGAGGGACCAGCAATGGTTTAGTGTGGGGGGATTTGATATTGGCTAAAATATACATATTTTGTACCCCGTAAAACACTATAAAAGGACTAAAAACACTAAAATATAGATAATTATGTTGCAAATATGTTTGTATTGTGTTTTTATGTCTTACAGGTAAAAAGGATTGAAAACGAAGCAAAAACGTAAAATTCGGGTTTTTCGACGACGTTTTTCACGTTTTATCGAGGTCAAACGAGATCATGAAATATTCCTCGATCACACCATTGGAAAGAGCACGAAAAAACGAGTCCAACGGTACCGGCCTTTCATATTTAAACCTTTTTATTATGAACCTTTTTTGTCCCTGTTTGAACCTTTTATCTTTAATAAACCTGGACCAAGTTAAAATGGGGTTATTAATATATTTTGCATATAGATTAATGAAACTATGCACTAGCACAGCGGTAAGGCTGTGTGTGCATAGTTTCACCCTAAGGTCCCGAGTTCGATTCATGCCAGAGGGATTTATACCCTCACGACCCGACCCGACCCACGACCCGGACCCGACCCGAACTTGACCCGATCCAGACCCGGCCCAATACCCGACCTGACCCGGCCCAAGAGCTGACCCGGCCCACCGTTGACCACCGGTCAACCACCGTTGACCGGTGGTCTGGCGG
This sequence comes from Tanacetum coccineum, assembly GCA_026074375.1. Taxonomy (NCBI): domain Eukaryota; kingdom Viridiplantae; phylum Streptophyta; class Magnoliopsida; order Asterales; family Asteraceae; genus Tanacetum; species Tanacetum coccineum. Next base: position 15,547 of record BQNB010000005.1, on the reverse strand, counting down.
TGGTCCGGCGGTGGTCTACCGGTGGTTGACCACCGTTGACTGCCGTCGTTGACCACCGTTGACCGGTGGTCCGGCGGCGGTTGACCGGAGGTTGACCGGCGACGGTGGGGAACAGTAAAATGCCACGTGGCACCACTCAGGTGGTGACACGTGGCGCTTCTAATGATTGTGTGTCAGATTGTGCAGGTGGCAGGTACGAGGTACGAGGTACTGTACACGTCGCGATATCAACCAGGTACAGGAGTGGTACACGTCAGTACGAGGTACTGTTCAGGTGGCGGCTGGACCAATCAGATGGTGACACGTGGCACTGGCGTGTGTCAGTCCAAGGTACTGTAGCAGTCAGTCCGAGGTAGGCGTGTGCCAATCATGGGCAATAATGAGGCGGTTGGTGGAGTGCAAAAAGACCAAAATACCCCCCAGATCTGGATTATGAGTGGCTGTGTACCTGAAAAGACAAAAATACCCTCACCCACTTTGGGCTATATAAAGAGCACGCAGCTGTGATTTGAGTGTGTTAGATTTTAGTTAGATTTAGATTATTTTCAAAATAGTAGTGTAGGTTAGTTTTTAGGAGTAGTATAATTTAGTTTTAGCTTATTGTATAAGCTTTTTAAGCTTATTATTTGCTTATTGTAATCGACTCTCTGAGCTTATCAATGAAGATGCTTTTTATTAAAGGGTTGTTTTGTTAATATTTTTATTTTTATTGCTTATTTCTCATGCTTATTTTCTACTCATTTTCTTTTGCTTATTTCCAAATAAGCTCATGCTTATAGCTTATTTTTTTGGATTCCATCTCTTAAGCTTATATTCTAATAAGCTACTTCCATAGCTTATTTAGACTAGCTTATTTTATATTGTTTTTGATTTAGAGCTTTTCGAGTGAGCTTATTTTAGCTTATTTTCGAGTGCTTATTTTTCTAGCTTATTGTTTTTAGATCTAATCCTTAAATATACCCGTCTCTTGTTCACTTGATTGAACACCTTGGTTTCGGGTGGATTAGATCTAAAAATAATAGATCTTATATTTTAGCTTATTTTCTAGCATAAAATTGTTGCTTTTTTAATTCTACTTTTCTTCTTAATCTCATTCCCTTAAATATACCCATCCGAGTTCACTGATTGAACACCTTTAGTTTTCGTTTGGGGATTAGATCTAAAGTTTTCATCTTATTATTAGCTTATTTTGTTCAACTTGTTCATGTCCCTTTATTTCTTATTCCATCCTTCTACATCTAAGGCCGGAGCTTAAGGGTCTTATAAGGTTGATAAATAGATAAAGTTTTGATCTTTATAGTTTTTATGAAAATAATTAGTAGATAAAGTTGACACCTTTATTTGCTAATTAGTAAAGTAAAAGCTTTAAAGTGATAAACTTATTTGTTTATCAAGTTTGTAAGATCGGGTGGTTTTATATCATTGCGGTTCTTCATTCGGTTACCCTTTTTTTCCCTTTTTAATACTAGTAGTTTAGAATTATTAGCTAAAAATGTTCATGTTTGATCTTATGATTGTTGTTAGTTTATTTGCTATGATTAGTGAGTAGTTAACTTGTGCTTGCTAAGTGATTAGTGATTTGGAATTTAGGTGCGGGTTTAAAAAGGTTTAAAAAATTAATAGTCATTAGAATTTTCCAATTTACATACCGTCATTTATTTTTAATGCAATTTAAATACTTGTCATTTATTTTAAAAAGCACTTTACTTTACTTGTCATTTAATTTCTTGAAATTTGTTTTCGAAGGATTTTAATTCGTTAAAACCTAAACCCGCACTTAATGAACATTACGTCACTTACAAGCATTTTGTCATTTATAACGTTTTAGACCAATTTAAAGTATAATCTTGTAGTTTTTAATCTTAAAATTAATATTAGTTTAAAAATAGTTTAAATCCAAAAGTTTAGTCTCAAGTAGAACAACCTAAACTTGTGTCTTATATCTTGTTTATCCACGCGACGTCGAACTCATACCAAGACCAAAATATAAGTAGATCACAATCTCTTGACAAAATCCTCATCTATGAGACACATATCTAAAGTGATAGCAAATGTGAGCATTGAGCACCATAAGAAAAATCACACACCTTTGCTAGATTCGTCAAGTCTTCGTCACAACGTTATAAGCACGAACAAGTTACCTCCTCCTAAAAGGTATGATAAAACACAAACCCAAATAATTCCACTTCAACTTCAAATAGGTCATAAACAACCTTCTTCGTAACCAATTCGAACAAATAATCCAAAATACGAGCCTTTGAAACTTTTAGGAACATTTAAACCAAAAACCTTCCAGAACAAAAACTTCGACACATCTTTTCTTCATAAAGTCGACACCAACAAAAACCTTGAACAATCCTAGATATCAAGAGCCACGAGGCTCTGATACCAATTGTGGAGATCTTTATGACCTCTTAGATCGTTATTAAGACTCATCTAGGATATAGTAACAATGATTAATAAACTTGCACAGCGGAATAATAAAACAGAAATCAGAGTTACTTCAAGGTTTTCTTTATTCATTATATCCCCAAGATCAAATGATCCTTGAGGCTAAACTAACTAATACATAGATGTCTATAACACATCTACTAACTATCTAACTATGCTAACTAACTAAACGTGTACACACACGTTTTGTTTTAGTTGACTCTCATTGAGAACACACACTTTTCTGGATACTAAAACAATATGCCTAGACCTCTTATATTATAAGGAGTCAAGGCTTTACATGGAAACTATTTAGAAGATATTAATGAGTTTGACCAAATCTTTATCTCTTCATCTTTATCTCTTTTTGACCAAATCTTGGTCAAGGCTTTACATGGAAACTATTTAAAAGATATTAATGAGTTTGACCAAATCTTTATCTCTTCATCTTTATCTCTTTTTGACCAAATCTTTATTTTCTTCTACAAGTTGTAGAATCCCACAATGACGAATTTGGTCATTTTGTCTCCATCTTGTTTCATTCGTGTTTTGTCTTATCAACTCAGATATAATTCCTAACAAATAAATATGTTGGATTTTATTCCTTAGACAATATGGACATATTATGATATAGAGGACTTATTATATACACAAGATGTGAATTGTATAAATTAGAGGACTTGTGATCATTTATGTAAGTTAATAATACCTAAAACAAGTTTATTTAAAATAAATTACAAACACTATTCGAAGTTACTGTAGCAAACAATACATGGGGAAAATTATTTTATAATTTTATAAAATAATACATATTATTAGCTTTCTAAATCAATAAGAAACTTGAAAATCCGATAAATAACGAAGGAGTTATGATGTTTACAAGATTTATAATTATAAAAATATTTTTCTAAAAGAAAGTTATAAAAATAATACAATTCGAATTTAAGTTAAATATTTGATATTTTTCTGTAAAAGTAGATTGTATAAGGATTATAAAAAGGTAAGAAACTTAAAAAACCGATAGGTAATGAAGTTGTTATGACTTTTTCATGTTTATGTAATAAAATAAACAAAAAGTAACTTTATAAAAGTAGTTTTATAAAAACATGCTACTGTTCATGATAGTGAGCTGATGAATAGGTATAGTGCTTCAAGTCGAGAAGGTTTTGATCTGATGCTTTAGGGAGATCTACATACTCTGTTTGAGCCTGATAAGGATGATGAGATTTAGAGAGATCAACATGAATACAATCTTTTAAGCTGGAGATTATGTGATTTCTGTGGTATCCATATTTTGTTGATGGACAATGATTGAAATTCATTATTGTTTGACAGAAAAGAAGTATCCCTTAAGCTAAGAGATGTTGACAAAGATGTTAAGTAGAAAATTGGAGGTAGATCATGAGAGTTCCCAGGCATTTGAACTCCTCAAATTCATAAGATCTCAAGTGCAGAAGTGATAGAATTGTTTGAAAGAATCATCAACAGAAGAAGAAGACTAGAAGATTTTATTCAGAAGAAACTTGATGATTTGAAGGACAATCACAAGTTTAGGGGAGGATTGTTAGGAATAAATCTTCATATGACTTAATACTGCCAACAGTACTAAAGGAGTTAGTACTGCCAGTACAAAGTTAGTACTGCCAAGGTTACTTAATACTGCTAGTAGAAGGAGTTAGTACTGCTAAATGGTCAAAGCTGATGAACTGAAGATAAGAATGCATGGAGAGTATTTCGGGATGTTTAGTTTTGAATTATAACTGATCCTAATAGATAGGCAGATATATGTGTAAAGGGCTCCTTGTATTTCTATAAAAGGAGATCCCAAGTGTAGTGTAAATTAGAACTTTTAAAGATACATTTAGAGAAAATTTGTAATAGCTTCAAGGTTTGTAACCCCAGTACTTCAAGAGTACTCGTATTATTTAATAATATTGAAGCAGTGAGTTTTGTGTTCATTGTTTGTTTGTGGTCAGTACTGTTCCATTAATAAACTTCTCTAGAGTATCAAAGTGTAGATTCCGCATACACTTTGGTATACATACAAAGTCTCAATCTTTGTTATTTTGGATTCTTCCAAGGTAACAAACTCTTTATATCATAAAGAATCGATCAAGGCGTGGGATCAACAATGTTTCTTGGAATTCTGCACAGACACAGATCCATTAACTTTAACAGTGCCATTCTTTTTATTCAAACTAGATTTAACATTCCTAGGGTGAGCTTCTACTTTATTCTTCGAATTACTACTTGGTGTTTGCTGAATCCTATCATTACTGGTATTGCCTGAAGGCTATGATCCGCTAGCACTAGTAGAAAGTCTTACTCCTGTAAAATGCAACACACGCTTGTTAGAGACTATGTTTGAAGTCGAGTCTGTTTTTGTGTTGTCTGTGGATGTGTGTGATTCGACAAACCTAACTTTCTTGTCCGTTTTCCTCGGGGTGACCTCAACTATTTGAGGACCAAAATTGTTGATGCTATGGCAAGATCTACTTATGTGTGAAAGCAAATCCTGAATGACTTTGGTATACCTAAAGGCAGACTCTAAAAGTGAATCTTGAGGATAATTCACTTTTACATGTTCGACTATATCCCTAAGGACCAAAGCTTCTTCCTGGGTATGCTTAATATACGAGGAGTGAGCAGTCCTTTTATTCAGCAATTTGGGCGTGATTGGTTCCATATTATCCTTAGACACTTTTGGATCAACAGAGTGGGTCTCAGTAGCCTCCTTATCTATAGCTTTTCCTTTAAGTTTCCTTTACTCATTTTTTAGGGCTGCTATGACCAAACCTTGTTCCTGAAGTTTTGCATTTAAATTAGAAATTTCCCCAGACTTTATATTGACTTGTTTGATTAACGCATCACATTGTTCTTTTGATTGAACACGTTTTGGTTTAATCGAGTCATAAAGTTGCTTATAAGTCTGTTTCAAATGCTCATTCTCAGCAACAAGTTTTGTCACTCTATGTTCCAATTTAAATGTTATGAGAGTCTCAATTTCATCCTGTCCACTTTGGTCTTTACTCAGCATCCACATTTCCTTTTAGACTTATTTGCTCTTTCAACTTGATCCATGACTGTGTCTTTCGCTTTGAGACTAAGCTTTCAAATTCACTTAATTCAAACAACTGAGTAAAACTTGGAGCATTTCTGATTTTTTTAAATACACAGTTTTCTTGTTGAAAAAATTTCTTTGATTAAGTTGAGAATCTGTTCCAAAGTGATGTCATTGTTTTAATCGAGTAGTAATAAACTATTACAAGTTTATCGTAGGTTTCTTTAATCAACAAAATCCTTTATGTTGAGAAGCTCAGTCTTGATGTTCGAGACACTTTTGACATTATTCACAGTTTCACAACTTCAATTCACAGGACCATTTTCAACAGTTTTTACAATATCTTTATCAATGGCTTGTGCCAAGAGTCGTTCATTTTCACTCAAAATCTTGATTCATTTTAACTTCAAAAGTTCTTGATCTAAGCGATGTTGTTTCGACAGCCTGTTCTATTTGATAACAAGACTTTTTGGACTTCGGGATGTTCTTCAACCAAGTATTGATTGCAGGTATTGAAGATGTTCTTTTAATTTCTTTTATATAAACGGAATGATTTCATCTCGAAAACAAAGCCTTTTTATGTTCAAACCCCCACGTGCCCTCAGTGATGGCTTGTTTGTAGCAGTGGTTCTTTTCTTTAACAACACGATCAAAGCTGTAAGATAGCGTTTGAGCTCTTTCAAGCTAGTATACACCATACTTACTTTTGGAAGTTCTTTTGGAACCTCAACTTTGACGGTTGTGGAAGAATGAGATGGGTCTAAAGCTGGGACCGAAGTCGCTTTCCAATAGGCATGTTCACTATATAAATCAGATTGTCGAACAAATCGTTTGTTGTAATCGTTATTAAGAATAGCATAATTAATCGGTTTAGTGTTCCTTTTATGGTTCTACAACCATTGGATCTTGTTCTTTCAAAATCATTTTTGAACGACTCTCTTCACAAAGCATTAATGTCTCATCAGAATCAGGAACCACAATAGTATCCATTTTAAGAATGGCATTCCCGTCATACAGCTTTGGCTTTGACTCCCGAACTTTCTTCAGATAGAAAGGTTTTTCAAAACCGATAGCTTGTTTCGTGGAATGATCATAACAAATTTTGGATTTAGTCATCATATGAACAGTTTGCGCAGATTGACCTCTTTTGAAAATGATATTATCAAGTTGCTTAATTTTCTTTTCTAAAGCAATTTCTCTATCAATATTTCTGTTTTCTTCCATTTTTAAATCCTTTTTGAGATCAGAAACTGTTTTCATTAAAGAATCCTTTTCTTGCACTTGTTCAAAAAAAGTAGGTTAAGACGTACAATCTCGGATATGTTCATATGATCCTGAAAATTGTTTTCAACATTTTGCAATTTTTCAACTCTTTAACCTGCATCTTTTATATGTCAAGCTTCGTGTCAAGGGGTGGGTGGGGGGGGGGAGGGTGGTGTGGGGTGGGCGGGGGCTTGTATTAACATTGGTGCAATGCGTCACTTGGGTATTTAATTGTTCAAACATAGATAATATCAGGACATCTTGTTGAGTAGAAGAGTTGAATTCTGGGACTTTTCCTGTTGTGTTTCACCCAGTACTGAGAAATAAGGAATGAATTGCTATCACTGGTTTATTTCAGTTTCTGTTGGACTCACATCATCTAGGACTGTTCAGAGACGTCATGATTGCTCTCTTTGATTTGAAAAATCATCGTTCATATATATATGGATTATGTACCTCAGTGAGTGCATTTTGAACCATTCTAGAGAGATTCGCCTTTAGAGCAATCTTGGCTGAAGTTGACTTCATCAACATTCAGAGTCATAGGCATCCAGATCATCGGCTTGATACAGCAGCATTGTGGGGTGATGACGTCTAAGAGGTCTTTTGAATGTCAGAAGTCCTGGATCTGGCCAAAAATGTTAATTTCTTCCTCTGTTAAGCTGACCACTTGCTTGAGCTTGAACAGCAATCTTTATCCATTGAAACATGTTTCATACCTTTTCCTCTTGAGGCGTAGTACACTGTTGGCAATATGGACCCTCCCCTTTGAGGTGTAACAGATGACAGGTCCGTTGTTTCACATGTTGCTCCACTAAGAACCAGGTGTGTATTTTCTCGTTGTTCCAGCAACATAAGTGGTTTGTCTCCCCTGAACAGGTTGCACAGTTACTTTTCCATCATAGATGGTAGCTTGTTGACGAGAGTTTGACGAAGTTCTTAGCTGATTATTGGTAGTAGGATACCGGGATGTGACAACTGCAGTTAAGAACGACATCATGTGATTCGATAGCATCAATCGTAGATCATCCCCTTTCTGGAACTCCTTGGACAACTTAGACCGGAGTCTGGTTGGGAAAAATTCATGGTATGTTGTTGACAGGCTGTGGGAGCATATTCCACTTGTGGGATTGATGGTTGTGAAGAATAAACGTTGTGGTGAACGGTGGATTGGTACTCAATGTGATGGTATAAATAATTGAAAGGAGGTGTTGATTGAGTGGGTGTGAATTATTGAGCTGATTCGGTGGAACAATTGAGAAGAATGATATGGTGAAACCTGGAAGTTGTGATAGAGACTTTGGAGTGGAGTGTGTAAATGAGCATTGCATAGGCTGGGCTGAGTTACATTGGTGAGATGCAAACATAAAGCAAGAGGATCAGAGTTGCATTCATGCGCTCAAACGAATTCAGTTTGCATCGTCTTTTATGTTGTTGCAGGGTTAAGCTGATGCTGCTCAAAAATTTATCGTGTGCAAGTCTTGACCAATTTTTCATTCAGTACTAAACTTGGTCCCTTCATCAGGAGTGTGTTTAAGAACTTGGTGTGGTTGAAAATGATCCAATGGCTATCTTGTAAATGTTCATTATCAATTGTGTAACCAGATGTGAACATCTAATGTAATACTCATGTAGCGTCTCTCCTTTCTTGTAAGTGAACTTATCGAATTCATCATACAGCTTGCCATTCTCGTTCTTGTTTTGTTAACGACGTTCCTTGCATTAGCAGTTTAATCTTCTCCCAAAGATCTTTTGCAACACGATGTTGACTCACAAGAGCATAGATTTCAGTTGGAAGGCCTTGGAGAATGATGTTTATTGCTTTGATGTCACAATCAGCTTGAATGGCTTCAGCGGGAGTCAGTTCAATATATTCCTTAAGCCTTGTTGCTCCATCCACAGTGATTGAAGGCCAAACGAGTGGTCCTTTTTCAACAGAGGCAAGAATCATTCTTCCATGAGGTCTATTCAACATATACAGTTCCATTCGGCTCTTCCAAGAATCATACAAGTGTTTTTCAAGCATTGGTGGTTTGTTGTCTCCTCCTGAAAGAAGTGACTTATCGGCAAGAGTCGTCATTGTGGTATCAAAAAGATTACAAATTGATCGATCGGTGGTAGAAAGAAATTGTGTTTGGTTATGTGATTGTTGAGTCTTGAAATGAAACTACACGGGATTTTACAATTCTCGACAAAACCGGGAAAACAAGTGTTTGTTTCACGGGATTTTACAAGTCAAAGAAATAAACCGTATAATTTAGAACTTTGAGTTAATGTGTCTTAAATGGAATTGACTAGTTCGGTTGACAAAGAAATTGCCTAGATTGGTTGTCTTGTTCGGTTGACAAAGGGACAAACTAGTTCGGTTCAGCTGGTTCGGTTATGCTTGTTCGGTTAACTCGTTCGGTTGTCAAACAAATACGCTAGTTCGGCTCTGCTTGTTCGGTTATCTAGTTCGGTTGTCAAACAACTAAGCTAGTTCGGCTCTGCTTGTTCGGTTAACTCGTTCGGTTGTCAAACAACTAAGCTAGTTCGGCTCTGCTTGTTCGGTTAACTCGTTCGGTTGTCAAACAACTAAGCTAGTTCGGCTCTGCTTGTTCGGTTAACTAGTTCGGTTCCCACTATAACTTAGCTAGTTCGGTTCTTGAAACAGACAACTCATTCGGTTGTCAAAGAAATACTAGATCGGCTATTCTTGTTCGGTTGTACTCGTTCGGTTCCAACTACTACGAAACTCAAATTTTCAAAACTTAAAAAGACATATTTTTGAATGGTTTTTAGCAAAAATTCTTGTACAACTAGTGTTACTAACCCTATAGGAACAATAAAATGTAAACTTTAAGGTTTTTACGCCAAAAAATTTTGAATCAAAATTTTGTTCTTTATAAAGATTTTGAACACAAATCACAAGACAAACACAAAAACTAAACACACCACTCCATGGCTCTTGATACCAATTGAAGAAACATGTAATCTAATGATCTACCAAGAACAAGAGAGAGAGAGAGAGAGAGAGAGAGAGAGATGTGGGTTGTGATGTTTAGTAAGAGAAAGTATATGGAATGGATGAAATGTTATTACTATGTAGAAAATGGAAAAAATGAAAACAACCAACCCCTCTCCACGGCTAGGAGAGGGCTTATATAGTTACATGATGGCCGGCCCATGGGCTATGATGGGCTTCCCATGGGCCTTGGGCCAGATTAGCTTCTATACTTAACATGACACAATCTACGAGCTAAGACCTATTACAACTTGGAAGTGACCGACACTTTTTATGTTTCCAACAAGATAGGTCACAGGTCCTTTAAATTCCTTTTAGAGTTAACTGTCTCAAATGCTTTTTTTTATATATCCTTTCAGCTTATTTAGTGTGCTTAATTCTATTTCCTTGTGCTTATTAGGGCTAGGATAGGGTATGTTGTCAGCTTATTTGCTTTTCTTCTGCTTATTGTGATTTAAGAAGCCAAAATAGTTTAGACTTAAAGCCTTTAAGCCTTTAAAAGCAAACTATCATTCTTTAAGTGCTTTTTCCTAGCTTATTTTCACTTTTCATAAAAAGTTATAGTTATTATAAATGCTTATTTTTATGTCCTTATTAAGGTTTTGTAAAAAGTTTTCAAAAAAAATGTTTTCAAAAAGGGAAGGCATGGGGGTCGAACCCATGACCTCCCCCTTTATACCAAAGCCTTAACACTACTCTCTTCTACCAAACGTGCCCTTGGGTCTTTTCTATCTTAGTTTGCAACATTAATTGTTTTAACCCTTTTTAGCCATTTAAGCGACCAGCCACTTTTAGCTTATTACCAGCTTATTCCAATAAGCTGGTAAGCCCTTTTTATTTTTCATAGAACCAGCATAGCTTAAACTACTTTTCTGCATTTTTTCAGATTTTTCCCAATTTATTTACTATTTCTAATCATTTAATTTCTTTAAAATTGTTTTTAATTCATTAAAAATTATTAAAAAATCAAAAAAATATAATTCTTTTTTTTTAATTTTCTTTTATCATTTAGGACCTAGGAAAAAAAGATTTGCACTCGTAGGGTTAAAATTATAAAATTTTGTTTTTTAAAGAACGGGATTGAATCCCGTTTATGTTTTTCATGTTTTTAAGCTTAAATCACTTCCGTTTTTGGTCTAGTTTTCTTTGTTCTTACTTTTTAGTCACTTAGGGCTTATTAAAGTTAAAAAATCATTTTAGTATTAAAATTCCATAATTTATGTTTTAAGTCACGTTCGTTTTTAATTCCCGTTCTCGTTTTCGTGTTTTAAGTTTGATTGCCTTTATTTTTCTGTTCCCGTAGACTTGGGATTTCCTTTTATGCCTTATTTATGCTTCCCGTAGAATTTTAAGTCATCCATTGTCTTTTTATGCTTTCTTGTAGTTTTATGTTTAAATTCCCGTGCCTTTTTATGTTTTTCCCATAGATTTAAGTATTCCTTAGTTTGAATTTCTATAATTTCCCATAGATTTAGAAACCAATCAAATCTTTGATTATTCAAGCATCCAAAAGTCAAACTAATAACGTAACCGTCAATTTCACGCCTCGTTGGGAGAACGACCCGGGTAACACTTGCCCGGAATCATTTATATCGTAACTGTGAGTTTGTTTACCTTTTTCCTAAAGGGTTGACTTGGTTGACTCGAGGGGATTATATCTTTTGATTAATATTATACTACTATTCGATATATAATTACCCCTAAAAAGGTGATTATCATAACCCTTGGTGGATCAAATGATGGTGTGTAAGGTTCTTTGGCAGAGATTGTAGGAAAGTCCTTTTGAGGCTTGGTGATATTAAGCTTATTCAGGTAACTTTCTACACCTAGTTGGACATCTTTAACCCTCTTCTTGATGATGAGACTTCTAGTGAACATACGTAGTGCCACTGCCAAGTCAACAATAACATCACCATCGAGATGGAATAACTTGTGTTGAATGACAAGAAGAAGCATGTCCTCAATACATTCAAGTGTAGATTTACGAAGTCACCTTATTTAAACTTGTACAGTTGTCGATCAGCTCTTCTTACCACAATTTCCTCCAAATAACCATAACCTTGCAGTTTGTTGACCTTTACGCTTACCACACTTAGAATCTTCAGAGGAGAGTAGATATCATGTTTTGAGAATCTGTTAAGCCAAGATCTATAAAATAACTGTCGCTTGAGTCCCTAATGCTTAATTCTACATTCAGCATCTTTGTCGTAACCCACTTTGGCAACACTCTATTGTTTTGGGATCATGTCTTCAATATACACTAACTCATATCTTGCAGACTTCGTCTTTGCGATTGATGTAGTATACTTCCTTTCCGTGTTTGTTGATTTCAAATACTCAAGATCATTGTTGAAGAAGTATTCTGAAGCTATAGTTAGATGACCTGGATGAGCTTTCAGAGGAAGAGATTTGCTTAAGTCAAATGGGCATCGATCACCTTCAGGGTTTGTCCAATCAAGTTGATCAAATAGGGCCTTATAGCATTCTTCCATGTTGTATTCGAGTTCAATGCTACTTTGGCAGGTGCCCTTCAGAAGATTGTAGACTGGTCCAACCAACTCTGCTTTAGTAATCTTGTCTAGCTTGAGACGATTCTTTTCAAACTTGGAGAAGTCAATGGGAGTGGCCGTAAGCTCATCAAATGTGAGTGAATCCTTTACAGCAGACACCAGATCATTAAACCAGGTTTGTTCTGGTTGATCATCAATGACTTGACACTTGTTCCACTCTAGATCTGAAGTAGGAGGCCTTGGAGGTTGTTTGAACCAATTATTCTTTGAGGCATTATTTGTCTTTGGTGTAGCCTCACCATTAGGATCTTCATCATCATTACCCGTCTCATCAACAATGTTTTCCTCAACATTCAGTGACATGTCCTATACATGTTCTTCATCTGGTTCCTCTACAATTATAGACTTACCAGACTTAGATGTTTTAGGCAGAGTTTATCTTTAGAGGATTCCTTAGTTTTAGAAGATTTATTTAATGGTTGAGTATCTTTTCTTGGCATTTTCTTTTCCATCCCTTGGTCAGATCCAGCAGTATGGTCTTTGTCTTGGTCATCATGCTTTCTATTTTCTTGAGTAGATTGATCCGCAATAGCTGCAGCTTTATCCATGTCATCTTCATCCATAAATAATGATTGTATAAGTGCATCGTACAATGCCTTATGAGACGGATGTTTTTTCGTATGACTTGGAGGCTATCAACATTTTGAACAAGACGTCCTTTTGCTTGTATTCATTTTCTACAGTATTATCAAATGGTGTTATCGAGTGCTTTGGCCATTTCTGCTTGGCAACATGTTCTTGCTTGATCTTGATAATCTCTGAAACATGTTTTTGAGATTCTTGCTGCTTAAGTTCTTCAGTATGTTTCTGGAGCACCTTTTGAAGTGAGTCTCCTAGAATTGATCCAAGAAACTCATTTACTGCAGGTGGCACTTGAGATCTGATTGATTCAGAGATTACTGTAGAATGATCAACTTTGGACCAAGCATTGAATTTGCTTTCAAGATTATACAGTCATTGAATAATTTCTAAAATAGGATTAGGAATCATTGTTGTTACTGGTGGAGCTTCACTTGTGATTGGTGGTGTTCTAAGTGGTGTTGGTGTTGTTGTAGTAGTCTGTGGGGGATTGACTGAAACTAGTACATCAAGTAATGGAGCTGATAGGATAGGGGGAATTTCTAGTTGGATTTGAACATCCAACAATGAATTAATCTCTGTATCTGCATGATCTTTAATTATTCCAGCTAAAGAAGTATCAGAATAAACATTTAGGAATTGATTACAATAGTTTGAAGATAAAGAACGAATAGAGCTTGATGGTGGAGCTTCAGGCTTCTCCTCTTGTTACATAGTGACAAGAGTCCCTACTCTATCATCTTCGGCTTGATCCATCTAAGCTTGATCACCATTAGCTTGTTCCTCTTCTTCATCACCTTTTTCTTCTTCTAACTTTTTAGCAACAATCTTGTCTGCATCAATCATTGCTTGATCATCATTCTTCAAATCTATTCTTTCATCATCAGTTTCTTCTATATCAATACTTCTATCATCATCTTCTTTATCATCATCTTTATTTGCCTTTTATTATTCATCAGTAGAGAGCCATGTAATATCACCTTTATTTACGTGTTCATCATCAGACTGGTGACTGTCATCTTTTGAACCCCAATCAATTCCAGCATCAGCTTTGGATGCAGAACTGCCCTTTCCCTCATCAAGAACCCCTGGTATAATACCAACTCCTTCACTTGAGGTTGTGAATTTTCCTGTTAACTCATCAGGAACCTCTGGTGTAATACAAGCTCTTTTACTTGAGTCCGCGGTTTGTTGTTGTAGTCTGAATGCTTCCTTGCTGGCTTTGATTGCCTTCTTCGTATCAGCAGCTAATTGTTCTTCTACAAACATGACTTGAATGCCTTTAATCTTTTGAGTTCGATCTAGTGATTTCTTCTTTGACACATTTGAAGTATCTCTGAAAGCAACACCAGATGGTCTTCTTCTTCCAGTTGGCCTATTAGTAAGGTTCACGATCGGATTCATCAACACCAGTAGGCTTTGCAATAACTAGACGTTCATGAGTTTCATGAAGATGTCTTTCTTCTTCAGCAATCTCTACTTTTGTTTTGCTGATTGACATTCCCAGTTCCAAAGCAACATCGGCTTCAAGAATAATGTTTTCCTCAGCAGAGATGGAACTCTTCTTCTTTTGAGTGATTGTTTGCTTCTTTCCTTGTGACCCTTTACCTCCAGTCTTCTTTGGAGGTATCAAGCAAGTGGAGTAAGCAATAAATGCCTGATAAGCTTCTGATTGCTTGATTTCATCTGTTAACATCGTGTTTGGAATGGCTCATCTATATTCTTGAAAATCATTACCTTTGTTCATAAACTTCAATCTTTGTATGACACCATCATCTCTAATTGTATTGAGACCAGAACTTAGTCCTTTAGGAATGGATTTATGGAGTGAAAGGAAGTAGTTGATGATGATTTTGGTAAATCTAAGGTAAGGCATAATTTCACGTCTCTTAAGCTTTGACTTCCTGTAGCAATTTGGTATTGAAAGTCTTCCCAAATTAGCTCAGCAAAGTCGACATTCTTCCTGTGGAACATACCTCATAAGATTCCAACTCTTGATTGTCGGAGCCTGTCATTGCTGGATGTCTTCCTAGATAGGTACTTGTTGATGATTCTTGCTAGGGCCCTCCATGGTTGATGCATGTGATCAACAAACATACTTGCCATCTTGTTTATTTGACCCTTGTATCCTAGTTCATAGAGGAATTTGATTAGTAACTCTTCAGATGGAGGAACAACAAAATCTTCATTAGGAACTCTTAGGTAAATACCAAGAATTTTCCTACACAATTCAGCATCTACTTTGCACTTCTTGTCAGCAAGATCAAACTTATAGGAGGTAGTTTTCTTGATCTTCTTAACAGTGAACCAGAATTGTTGCATGTAGATCTCTGGTACATCAGCAGTAACGAGAAAGGCATTGTAGCATGGAGAAGCTTTGATGAGATCCAAGAAAACTTGAAAAGTTTCTTCCTTTTGAGTCAGTGTAGGATCAATCCTCATGTTGGTAGAGCTAATATTGACTCTTTCAGTAGTGGGAACCAGTGTTTCATCATAAGCAGCTTGTTGAATTTCTTGTTGATTCATGATTCTGCTCAAGAGTTATCCAATACAGTTTATACACACACACACACACACACACACACACACACACACATATATATATATATATGTATATATATATATATATATATATATATA